>CM033462.1:15022829-15310329 GCA_019425755.1 Amaranthus cruentus | reverse complement strand
ATTCTAAAATCGGAACAAACATTGTTGGAGGTGATTACTTCAAGGGGGAAGATTAACCCCCCATTAAGAGGTAAGCAAATAGCTTACCGCTTTTTTTTGGTATGTTCAAAAGTCAAACCTCATGCTAATCAGATTGTCAAGCTTCAAAGGAGATTCTTCTGGGGAGAGTCATCTGAAGGGAAAATGTCTATCCCCGCTGTCAAATGGTCCTCGATCGAACTTCCAAAGGAATTAGGTGGTCTTGGAGTGGGGAATATTATCAAAAAACCGCCCTCCCGTCAAATGGTGGGGCGAACCTTTTTACTTTGAAAAGGATCCTTCCTGGCCCATAAGACGGGTTGGGTTTGGTTACCCGCTTTTCACAAAGTTAAAACTGGTGTGTTGTATCAAACAATTAGCATAGGGAGATACGTAAAATTAAAAATTTAAAAAGGAGATCGGAATTGGGGCTGGGACTCATTTTTTTCCCGGGAGATAAGTGGTGCACCCGGGGAAACTGCCGGCCCCTTTCCCCAAAAATTTTGCTTTCTCCAAAAGAACCGCCCGAGCTCGATGGGGATGGTATGGATTTCGGGGGTTGACCGTGAGGAGAAGATTTCCTTCGACCGGGGGTAGAGGTAGTGCAGGAGAACCGATTCTCGTATTTCCCGCAGATGGGGGGATATAGATTTCAATTTTTTTTGATCCACCCCCATAAACCTTTCGATAAGGTATTTGCATCTTCCACTCCTATTATCACTTTCCCCCGTATTCCCCATTCCGAACCAGATCCCCCCGGAGTCCGTGATTTCATTATGGTTGGATCCTTGGGGAAAGACGTGGGTCATCTCGCGCAAAAAATCCTTTCCTTTTAAATTTGGGGAAAATCCTAAATTAAAATTTTTTTAAAAATCAAAAAAAAGGGGGGGAAAAAAAACCCCAAAAAAAAGGGCAAATTAAAAATAGGGGTTTTAAAACTTGAAAAATTAAAAAAATTCCCCCCTTTGTAAAGGAAGAAAGAATTTTTTGGGGTCTTCCGGGGAAATTTTTGGTTTGGTTTTCGCTTCCAAAAAAAAATTTGCCCCCGGGGGGGTATTTAAAGCCCCGAAAAGGGGTTTAAAAGGGTTTTTTCCAAAAAGGGGGTTTTCCCCAGAGGGTTTGCCCCTTTTCCCCCCAAAAAAAAATTTTTTGAAAAAAACCCCCCCAAAATTTTTTAAATTTTGGGGTTTCTCCAAATTGGGGGAAATTTTTTTGGGGGATGGGGGAAATTAAATTTTTCCCTCCCAGGGGTAAAAAGTTTTTTTGGGGGGGGTTTTTCCCCCTAAACTTTCCCTTTCCGGGGAAAATTTTTTAAACCTTCATGCTTTAGCGATTTTTTTTGGGGGTTTTTGGGGTTTAAAAACCCTTTTTTAATTCGGGCCTTTTTAAAAAAGGGTTTTCTTTAAATAAAAAAAAGGTTTTTTTTTAATTAAACCCGGGACCTTTTTAACTTAAAATTTGATTTAAAAAGGAAAATGGAATTTGGGGAAAGGGGGTTAAAACCCAAAATTTTTTTCCGGGGGAATTTTTTTTAAAAAAAAACCCGAAAATTTTTTTTTAAGGATTTTTAATTTGGGTTGGGGGGGAAAGGTTTGTTGTTTCTTTTAAAACTTTTTTTTTGGGGGGGCAAAATTTTTAGTTTTTTTTGGTTTTTTTTTTTTTTTTTCCCCCCCTTTTTGCTTTTTTTTTTCTTTTTGGTTTAACCCAAATTTTTTTATTTTTGGGTGTTTTTTTTTTTTTGTTTTTTTTTTTTTCCCCCCATTTTAATTTTAAATTTTTTTTTTTTTTTTTTGCTGTTTTTGCTTTTTTTTTAAAAAAAACCCTTGATCTTTTTCCCTTTTAAAAAATTTTTTTTTTTTTTTTTTAATAAATTTATTTTTATTTTTTTTAAAATTTTTTTTTTAGAAAAATTTAAAATTTTTTTGTTTTTTTTAAAAAAAAAAAGGGGAAAAAAAAAAATAGAAATTAGGGGTTATAAAACCAAAAACAAAATAACCAAAACCAAATTGGGCCAACCCCCAAAAAAAAAATTTATTTTTTAAAAAATTTTTTTTTTTGGGTTTGTCGCTTTTTTAAAAAAAATTTTTTCTTAAATTTTAAAAATTTTTTTTTTTTAAAAAAATTTAATAAAATTTAAATTATTAAAAATTTTTGGTAAATAAACCCCAAAATTTAAAATTATTTTAGGAAAAAAAAATTTTTTATAAAATTTTTATTTTTTAAAAAAAAAAACCCCGGGGTTTTAAAAAAAAAATTTTAAAGGTTTTTTTTTTTTATATATTAAAATTTTTATTTTTAAAGGGCGCATTTTTTAATAATATAATATAATAATTTTTTTAATTTCATTTTTTAAAAAAATTTTTATTTTAAAAAAAATTTAGGGGCCCCCCCCAAAAAAACCCCAAAAAAAATTTTCAAATTTTTGGGGGGGGGGGGGGCCCCCCCCGGAACCCCCAAAAAAAAAAAATTTTTTTTTTTTAAAAAAATTTTTTTTTTTAAAAATTTTAAAAAAAAGTTTTTTTTATTTTTTTTTTAAATTAAAATTAAATTTTAAATTTTTTTTTTTTTTTAAAATTTTTTTTTGGGTTTAAATAAAGGGTTTAAAAAATAAGAAGGATAAAAAAAAATTTATCCATTAGATATTAGATCAATGGTCCATTTTAGCTTGAGCGAAAAAAAATTTTGATGCTTTTTTATTATTGATACTTTTCAAAAACCCGGGCACTTAAAAGGGGGATGTTTTTAAATTAATGTGTGATGCTTTTTTTCATAAATAGGATAGATCTTCTCAAAAGAAAATTTTTTTTATAAAATCTTAATCAACCCCTAGATGTCCTATCCTTCCTATTTTCACCTTTTTTTTATTATCTCTACCCCCTTATTATATATATTATAAATTAAAATAAATAAAATATATTATTATTTTATTTAATATATTAAATTTTTTTTATATTATATATATTTATATTATATATATATATATATATATTATTAAAAATGTGTTAATTTTTGTAAAAAAAAGTGTTACTTTTAGGCAAAAAAGTGTTGCTCTAAGAAAAAAAATTCTGAAAAAACTCATAAAAATGTGTTACTTTTTGAAAAAAATGTGTTACTTTGTAATATGTTTATTTTTTTGAAAAAATATTTTTTTTCTAAAAATAATAATATTTTTGCTAAAAAGTACCAGCTTTTTTTTAAAACAAAAGTAACATTTTTTGTCTAAAAGTAGAACATTTTTAGTAAAAAAGTAACACATTTTATCGGGAGATTGGGTCTCACGCTTTTTATATAGCTTGTTCTCATCGAACTTGACCATATATATATATATATATATATATATATATATATATATATATATATATATATATATATATATATATATATATATATACATTTTTATCGGGGAGATTGGTTCTCACGGTTTTTATATAAGCTTGGTTCTCCTCTAACTTGACCATATATATATATATGTATATATATATATATATATATATATATATATATATATATATATATATATATATATATATATATATTATATATATATATATATATATGTATATATATATATATATATATATATATATATATATATATATATATATATATATATATATATATATATATATATATGTATATATATATATATATATATATATATATATATATATATATATATATATATATATATATATATATATATATATATATATATATATATATATATATATATATATATAAAGTACTATAATAATGGGACGTACCTTTGATGATTATTATGAAAAATCATTATATGTCAATTGTTACTGAAATACTTACTAAAAAGAAGGAAAAAAAATAAAATCAATAAGATTAATAAAAAGAGAATGAACTGGTTTGTGGGCTAATTTTTGCCGATCATTTCATAGGGCTGGTAGATTGTTTGGGAACCTTAGTGGTTCACGGTTCAAGCCTGTTCGGAACTTGTCGCAGACCGTTTCGGTTTTGGGATGGTTTTCGGCAATTTGGAATGGGTTCGATTTCAGATAATCCGCCCCGTGATCATAACTAGGTTCAAATATTTCAGAACGGAGGTAATAAAATATAGAGTTATGTGTATGTAGGCACATAAATTAATTTAGATATAGTGAGATGCAAACAATGCAAGTAAATTTAAATGAAGTGTCAATCACATGATTTAGCACTAATGACATGAGATAGTGAATAAATCCAAGTCATGGACGACAAAATTCACATTGGCAAATGGCAATAAGTATAAAGGATAATTAATCATACAAATACCTAACAAACAACTTGTGTGAGATTGACAAGTACATAGGTAATATGCCTATTTTTAGTAATTTTCTTCTTAGCTTTTTCTATTTTTTCTACTTTCGTTCAAAGACATGTGGTTTTAAAACTCGACGTTAGCCTAACATCTCAAAACCCACAATGATATATTTTCACATGCAATTCTTTTTAATTTATAAACACAAATTTTTACTTGAGACCGTCTATAAAATAGACGTTTTAAGTTTTGAGGCTGACTCAATTTATAAATTAAAAAAAAAAAACTGATTGGTGGTTTTATAAGTTAAAAGGGAAATATGGGCTAGGCTCTTCAGATACGTCTATACTATTAGACAGTATCTCAAGAGAGGGTCTGATTTATAAATTCCTCACTTACTTTTTGATCGCACTCTCCTTATGGGTATGAGCATGCCATCGTTCCTCCCTCCCCAGACCCTGATCATATTCTTTGAGCGGGATACACTGGGTATGATGATGATGATGATGATGATGATAGTCTTGCATTTTTTTTATTATTTCCTATGATTTAAGTAAGTTATGTTGAACATTTAGTGTCTAATAATCCTAAGTTTATAATCACTAAATACTACTAAAGTAGTGGGGTAATATGTATTAAATTACAAGGTCCAAAAGGGTTCAAAGGAAGGACAAAAGCATAACGAGTGGAATGCTAGATGTCTTTCTGAAATTCCTCTACTTTTATTCTCATTTGCTTGTGCTTTGTCAAGAGAGTAATTAACTTTTGATTAAGGCTTCAATCCTTATAATTTCCAAACACATTGTTGTTAAGTGGTATACTCTAAGTACTAAGAGTAAATTGTGTTGTTTGTATCTCATTGTGAATTTCCAAGCTTCAACCCAAGTACCTTTGTGGGGGAAATATCACAAAAGGAGAGTGATCACACGCCTACAACAAGTATCGGGTTTCCGGGTAACGGTTGTCGTTACAAAGCAATCTTCAAGTAATTTAGTTCTATTATTTGTAATTTCAATTTTGTCATCAACAAAGGGATAAATACAATTCCCTTTTTTAATTTGTATTTTGCATTATTAAGCTTTTAATAAGTTATATGGTAGCTAATGTATTATTTTTAATTCTTATTCTCTATGTCCCAACTATTTTGCAACATTGTTTTTTAGACATAGTTTACAATTAATCTTAATTTCTATTTTATTCGTAATCTACATGTTAAAATATAGTTTTATTATACTTGCTACTTATCACTTTTTACACAATACAATGCGTAATTTTGATCATTTATATCTCAAATTAGCCTCAATATATTACCATTATGTTTAAGGTAACCAACATTTCAGAACAAAGTAAGTAACTAATTAAGTGAGATTTTATTCGATGTCGTCTCAATGCAAAAAACTAATGATATCATCATGTTATTATTTTTTAGTATGTATAATTAAAGATATACCCATTGAATCAGTGTATTAAATAGTGTGAAAAAATAAGGTGTAGCAAAAGCTTAGGAACTAATGGAGTTTATATTTAATTGTATATAATTAATAGTTATGCGAAATGTGATATTATAAAAAATATGAATTGAGCCAAACCAAACAATTCTAGTAACTAGAATTTGGAAAAGGAGGTATATATTATTTTTAGTATTATAATAAGTACCAGCTTTGAAAAATATGACCACACAAGTGAAACAGCCTTACTACTAGATCGTGATGTTACTGGAAAAGGTTTCTTTTCCTCTAAATTAAAGCATAAATATATATTCAAATACTAGCTACAATACATAAACAAATAATAATATTAATTTAAAAATATTGAACAATCAAACTAAATGATATTTTGGAAATTAATACGTTTTCCATCACCTTCTTGTGGTTGTTGTATTTCTTGTGATCTCGTTGATGATTATTGTCGAGATTTAATTACCTAGTAAGAGTTGATAGTTTCTTTTAATCATCATCATCAATTTCTAATGCTTCTTGATCGTACCCTAGTTGTTATTTTAGTTCATAAATTACTAACCGATGGTGTTATTACAATAATGCCATCGAAGTAAAATTAGCTTTTCTTTAAAAAGCTAGATCCTCCTAATAATTTTGCCACTTTAATACTTTTTGTGGCTTTTTACAAAAATAAAATTAAGACTATTTTTGTAATTAAGAGAATAATTACGTAATCAGTAACTAAAGAGACAGAGTAAGACAAGATTAGAGAGTAGTAAATGATAAGGTTTAGATGAATAAGTCAAAATCATCATATATATATATATATATATATATATATATATATATATATATATATATATATATATATATATATATATATATATATATATATATATATATATATATATATATATATATATATATATATATATATATATATATATATATATATATATATATATATATATATATATATATATTTTACATCTCAACTAGGGAAGACAATTAAAATACGACAAGTCAAATCAAGAGAAATAAAATACGCCAAATGAAAATTCGAGAAAATTTTGTTAAATTGTAGTAGTAGGACTATTTTCTCTTGTTAAACTTGAATTCAAAGTACATATTTTTTGTTAAATTGTATTGAAAAATATATTTTGTTAATTTTTTCTGCTTTAAAATCATTAGTACAATATCATAACGATAAAGCTTGATAATAATCCGACTCCGCATCCGACTCCGTTGGAGGTCTGAGAGATTGAGTCGGGGCAAACTTTTAGTATGCATAATGCGACTCTAAGTGGAGGTGGACTGAAAAAAGTTTGACTTTTATCCGGAGCAAAGTCGAAGTATGTATAATCCGAGCTGAGCCCGACCCATTGTTATCCCTAATCTGAATGGCTATATTTTCAAACCCTAATGTTTCTTATTAAGTTGAGTGGTTCCATGGAACTACGGTTTCAGGTCATAGTATCGAAGAACCATAGGGGCAAGTATAATGTTCAAGGCAGGGCGGGTGAAACGTTTTGCGAGTTTGCAGTTCGAGTTCTAAAAGTGGTTCCACGGCTTGTTCAGAAAAATTTTAGAACCTTAATTGACTCCGGGTAACTAGCTAGCTCATGGCCATCACTAATTATGATGGTCGTCCATCCACTAGTTTCTCACTTCTTAATTTATTGAGAAATTTCATGGGGTGACTTCGAGTTTTTGGCTTTTCACGTGGTGGACAAACATTTTTTTAAGCCGCATGATGATCCTAAGCTTTTAACTTTTCCACTTGGTAAGCAAAAAGTTAAGATTTTTGTTAAATTTACGATATTATTATCCATCATAACGGCCTTTTTAATATGAACAAACGCACCGAACACGAAGCACTGTTTCAAAATTTTAAATCATATGGAAAAGTTGAAAGCTCAGGCTCACCATGCAGGTTAAAAAAATGTTCATCTACCACATAGAAAGTCAAAAACACAAGGATATATACTTTGTAGACAGTAAAAAAACAATTGAATTTTGAGAACAAACTAATATCTGAGGAAAGAAGTATAGCGATAAGAATGGCGATAAAACACTTTGTCGCCAATATTGTCACTAAAACATATTTTATACCAAATTTTGTCGTCAAGTTCTGTGGGTAGGAAAAAAAAATCAAATTTAAGAAATGGTAGTTATTGTTTGTATTGTAATAGAAATTGGATGTACCAAAGAGAATTTGAAGACGAGACATTTAATATAGAATTCATACTGGGGTTAGAAGAATTTTAAAAATTTGCAATTTCAAAAAGTCGTTCAACGAAAATTAGATGTTCTTGTGCGAAGTTGATAAAGGTTTTTTGGTGTCGTCGCTAAAACCTCTAATCAAACAAAATTTATAAACACCCTAATTTAAAGCTATACAAGTGTAGTGATAAGTAGGGGGTCGATCCACAGGGAGACGAGCTGCGAGACTTAGGGCCTCTTTAGGTGTTGAGGGATCAAGAATGGGGGATTGGTGATGAGCTAGACTACAACTATAACTATGAAAATAACAAACAAAGAAGCAATGAGATGGGGGTTAGCTCACTTGTGACGGCTATCCTTTGGTAGATGTTTTGATTTCCTTTAGTTTGATTAGAGAGAAGTGGGACACAATACAAAGAGTCATTCGATCCTGGATCGAGCTTAGGATCGCCTCCGAAAATGTCATCCTTCTCACTCTCATGAGTAAAGACAATAGAATCGGGCAACAAAAGTCCACTATCCGTCAATCCTCCCTTACTCTCGTAGGTGGAGGGGAAAACTCCTACTTGAAGGGGCGATTGCAAGATACAACTCCCGTTGATCCCTTGCACCTAACTCCATTCATTGAGAAACAGTTTAGGTTACGCCGGGATCCAACCCTCGTTGGCCTCCCAAGAGCAACCATGGCAACCCTCAAGCAATGGATGGAGCTACCCTTTTACTAAGTCTCCATTCAAACCAATATCAACCAATATTCCACCATTATCAAGCCATCAACAAGGGTTTAGCTAACCCCAACCCCTAACTAACTACTCACTACTCATGCTATTGATTAAAGACGTCATGATAGGTAATATGACAAGATATTGAACAACCAACAAACACAAGAATCCAAATATCAAAGCTAATAAACAACAATGGTGAAAACAACAAACAAGCATAAAAACAAAAGTAAACTATCAATGATAACTAAGAAGAAGTATTAGAATGTACCTATAAAAGATGGGAGCAATTGGAGAACAAAGATAAAAACCTAGAAAAATATTGAAGCTTAAACCTTCAACAATGGAGGTTGATGAAGAAGAGAAACTCCAACTAGCAATAACCCAATAGATGGACCAACTATAAAGCAAAAATAAACTTTGATTGAAGTAGTTTTGTGATTTTCAAAGTTGATTGTAGAAAGCAAAACCTAGGGTTTTAAGAACAAAGATGAAGAACTAAAAGGCATATAATGATTCTTGCAAAATAAGCTAGTAGAAATAGTAAAGGTAATGTAAAAGGTGTAAAAGGGTGTGTTCTCATAATACAAAAAATCTCCCTTATATAGTAATGCACATGAGTGATGTAACCTAGGTCTTAAGAAAGCAGAGGAGTAATCCTTCAAAATGACGTAAAAAGGGCCGCCAAATGAGCAGCCAAGCCAAAAGCCCAATCTGCGAAGAGGGAACTATGATACCCCAGATTTAGCTTGAAAAGGGATTGATAGACTACTCAATTATTTCGTTCTTTACTTTTATTCATCGGTTGTTGTCACACAATCTCTAATGACATGAAGTATATTTTCTGTTTCATTGGAACAAAGTTCACAATAATTTGTCCCCACATTAATTCTTTTCTTAATAGCATTTTTTGTAGGAACCACATCCTTACTAACCCTTCATGCAAAATCACGAACCACCCCAGGTACTTCTAAGTTCCAAATTCTTCTCCAAATATCATCATCAAGAAAATTACTTCTCCGTTCATCATTCCTTAACTCTATAACTACCCAATACCCCGATTTGGCCGAATAATATCCATCAGCAGTGAAGCCCCAAATTAGTTGATCATTAACCGAATTATTCTCTAAAGGAATTGTTATGATTAAATCTTTATCTTCCTTATTGAACAAATGCTCTAATAACTCTAAGCGCCTCTTTCTCCTTCCTCTCTCTTCTATAATTAAATCACTAACTCTAAGATCCCTAAACTCCTTAATAATCGGTGAATGAACCTTCATATCACTTCCCTTTGGAATCCATTTATCATTCCAAACTTTAATCTCCAAGCAAAACTGGCATTTCTAGTAGTACGCACCTCCCAAAAAGATAGATTTGCCAAAAATTTAGCTTTAAAAACTCTAGCTAGAAGAGAATTAGGACCCAGAGAGTATACGCCAACCCTGTTTAGCCAAAACAGCAAGATTGAATTCATGTAACAAACGAAATCCCATACTACCAAATTTTTTGGGATACAAAGTTTCTCCCATTGAAATTCATTTTAATCCTTTATCCCTAGACAAAGTCCACCAAAAAGCATTCATCATCCTCTAAATCTCCTCACATAGGCTTTTAAGCAGTAAAAAGACACTCGTCACATAGGTTTGCATTGATTGAACCACAGATTGTATGGGTATTTGAAGATGATGCATCTGAGTATAATGCTGAAATCAGAAAATACTGTGTTGGATGGAAGAAGAGAAGCATTTTTTGGGATCTACCGTACTGGAGAACAAACATGATCCGTCACAACTTGGACGTAATGCACATTGAAACAAACTTTTTTGATAACATTTTCAACACATTAATGTGTGTGTCGTGAAAAACTAAGGATCATCTGAAGGCACGTCAAGATTTAGCTAAGCTCGACATTCGATACAATTGCATCCAGTTGGTTCAACCATCCCCAAGGCCTCATACACATTTAATAGACAACTTATAGAGTGGCTTAAAACTCTAAGATTTTCTTATGGGTATGTTTCAAATTTAGCTACGAATATCGACATGGCTAAGCATTAGATATTCGGGATGAAGAGTCAAGATTGTCATGTGTTCATGCAACGATTACTTCTCATAGCATTTCGAGAATTGCTGCCAACCAAAGTATGGGAAGCTCTAAATATCGACTACATTTTAGTAGCAATTCAGTCGGAATTTGTAGATGCCTTTTTCTGGAAATATCAAGTCAATTTTGGAGTTTGACTTTTCTGACTGTATTCCTACTACTCATTAGTCGAAAAATAGTCGAAAATATAAATTAATATTTTAATACCCTATTTTCTGAAAAATTAAGAGAATTTTTGTTTTTTTGAGTTTTCGACTAATTTCCGACTATATTCATGTCGGAAATTTGCGACTAAAGACTAGTAGGAGATTAGTTGGAACATCCGAACAAATGCCTACCAATTCTTCTGGTCGTAATTCCGACTAAATTCCTATCATCCAATTTTTAGTCGGAATTCCGATTGATATACTGACTATTTGCATTTTTTCGACCATTCTGAGCCGATTGGATCAAGACAATCGGAATTTAGTCAGTGTAGCCTTATACTAATTAAATTCCGACTATATTGGGCAGTCGAAAAAAGTGGTTTTTTTCGTAGTGTTTTGCCACTTTCCATTTTAATTTGTCTGATTTTACATCATTTCCCGTTTTGACATTGGTGTCACTTCTTTCTTTTAATCTCACTCGCAAACTTATATCATCCCTCTATTTTAACCACTTATTTCTAACCTCTATTTGTTTTTTTGGCACAAATTCCAATCTAATTTCCTCTCCATTCACTACAACAAAATTAACTTTTCGCGAAATAGAATTTTTTGGCATTAATAAATTATGTCACCGATTCATATTTTCATTGTAATGATATTTGATTTTTGTTTTCAGTTCCACAATAAAGTGATTTAGTGACACTTTATTTGGTCTTTAGTGACATATGTAATTGTTATTAAAGTCTATAGTGACATTTTTTGAAAAATGTCACTAGATCCTACATCACAAAAAGCTTCAGTATGATTTTTTTTATTATGCTGTTAAAGGGTATAATAAATGTCACTAAATCCACTACATACACCATTAGAAATTTAAAATAGTGACATTTAAATTAAATATCATTAGATATATCTCACTAAAAGTAAATTATGTTGTAGTGATTAAATTTTACTCATTTTATTAGTTGTATTAGTTGTTTATTATTGCATTATTGGTTATATTAGTATATTAATATAAGTATATAGTGTACTATTAGTCGTATTTAGTCGTATTTTTTCTCGTATATTGTTACTCGAATTAGTTTATTATTAGTGGTATTAGTGTATTATTATTATTACTCGTATAATTAGTTCATTAGTGCATTCTTCGTATATTATTACTCGTATTAGTTGTATTAGTATATTGTTACTCGTATTAGTCGTATTAGTGTACTATTAGTCGCATTAGTATAGTATTAGTAGTATTAGTGCAATATTAACACTTTATTAGTTAGTGGTATTAGTTATTATTAGTCGTATTATTATTATTATTATTATTATTATTATTATTATTATTATTATTATTATTATTATTATTATTATTATTATTTTTCAATTTTTTTATATTTTAGTATTGTTCTTATTTTTTTTTTGCCAAAAGATTTTCTATTAAACACTAAATCAAACATTTACATACAGGGTAAGAACCCGGATTTCCAAGAGTCTCCCTACCATTGTATCAGTGTGAAAGCTAAGCCCACATTCTATGAAGGGTTTCTCAACCTCACTCTTCATGTGCACGGGAGACACTTGAAAATCTCAAAAGAATAATCGCCACATGCGGCGGTATACAAAAGGCGCTACCTATGAGACATTTAATAATACATATCATAGGTACCAAAGCAAGAGAAATAACATGTACAAACAAAGCACCCTAAAAGTGGGGAGAGGGGCTCAAAAGACTACACAAAAACACAGTAACCAAGCATACAATCTCTTGAGATGAACTGCTGTTGTGGGCTGCTGCTTCGCATAATATTGCACACACCACTAAAATGCTACATGGAGAGGCATAGGAGTACTGCTGCACATGCAAACAACAAAAGCGGCATATCAATGCAAGCTGCTGCACAGGAGGAGCATCTGCACCGGGGATTGCTGAGCAGCAGCTGCTGTAGGTGCTGGCCAGTGCAACGCTGCTGTTGGATGCTGTTGCTTCTGCTTCGCATATTATTATTATTATTATTATTATTATTATTATTATCTTTATTAGTATTGTTTGTATTAGTATACTAATAGTCGTATTAGTCATATTCATGTAGTAATATTAGTATTTTTATTAGTTGTATTAGTATATTATTACTTGTATTAATATATTATTATTCGTATAATTAGTTTATTATTAGTTATACAGTATATACTTAATCGTATTAGTTTATTATTAATTGTATTAGTATATATTACATTATTAGTTGGTTAGTTGATTAGTAAAAAAAGAAGAAAACCAACAAAAATGCTGCCACCTGGATTCTAACACCAGACATGTTGGACACAAGCAAAACCACTAACCAACTGAGACAGCTACCTGTACATGCTATGACACAGCGCCTAGCATTTATAAATTGGTACTCCATGCCAATATTAGGATAAAATAATTCCTTAATATAACCGACTAAATACCGACCGCATTTTAGTTGGAAAATGGTCGGAAAATGTTCCGACTAAACTTCAGTCGAAAGTTAGTCGGAAAATAATTAATTTTTTTATTTTTTTGGATTATTTACCAACCACAGCCTCTAAGTTTACTCAATTTCAAATAAACAGCCGCGGACTTTGTTTATTACCAACTACAACCTCCAACTTACCAAACATGACATCGAGACAGCCAAAACAACCAAAAAAAGGGTAAAAATAATGGGGTTAAAATGGGGTGTTTTGGCTGTCTTGATGTCATGTTTGTTAAGTTGGAGGCTGTAGTTGGTAATAAACAAAGTTCGCGGCTGTTTATTTAAAATTGAGTAAACTTATAGGCTGTAGTTGGTAAATGATCCTTTTTTTTTTAAATTGCGACGAAAAACAAATTTAGTAGCAATTTAGTCGGAATTTCCGACTGTTCCGGTTAGTCGGTACTTTTTTGGTCGGTAAGTTGCATTTTTTGGTAGTGATAGACGGTTTGAGCCAACCCATAACTCAAAACAAAGAATTTGGCAATTTTCCACGCATGTATAGTAGTTACTTTTCTTTTACTTTTTCTTTTTTTACACTTTCCAAAATAAGAAAACTGAATTTGTTTATGGGCTGGGCTGCTGAGAGTGTCATCTATGCCATAGACGGTCTCTCAGGAGACCTTCTAGATAACACAAATTTTTATTTGAGACAGTCTTTACAAGAGACGTGTTTCAAATGGGCCGACCCATTATTACTTAGAAAAAAAAAACTTAGGAAAAATGCACTGTGTAATTCTTTTTGGAGTTAGTGTTATAATCTATTGAAGTGGGCATAACCTGTTAGAGTTGGTAGTATAACCTATTAAAGTTGGTATCTCCAAATAGGTATAATACCAACTTTAATTGGTTATAACACCAACTCCAAATACCAACTTTAATAGGTTATTATATCAACTTTAAAGGGTTATAACACCAACTTCAATAGGTTATAACACCAACTCGAAATAGGCTCAACCGCATGCGTCGGTTTTGAGATTTTTTTTAATTATTGAGAATGTGGGCCGGGCTCCTTTTAGAGGCGTCTATATTATAGACGGTCTCTCAAGAAAGGGCATGTATACATAATTAATTCTAAATAACTCTAGTTGTGAATAATCAAAACTTATAAAAAATTAATATTAATACATATGTATTTTGAGACAAATAAAAAAAGATCTCATTTGATTATGTTTAACTTATTGATTAAGAATAAAATACAAGTTAAGAGTAATCGATAACTATATCAACAATATCAAATATGACAGTAATAATGAATAAGAGATAGATTAATGATTAAATAGAAGAAAAAAGAAAACAACGGTATACAAATGAGATTTTTTTAATTCTGAGTAAGGCAAAAAAAAATGTAGCTACAAATAAAGAGAATGAGGAATCAATCAAATAATAATTTTTCTTAGAGGATGAGAATTGAACTTCTATACACCTTCAATCCCTATATGTAAAACCATTATTCTCTACATAAAAATGATCTAATCATTTCTTTTCCTTAGTAATAAAAAAAAAGTCTTGTATAAGACTGTCTAACCTTGAGACGTACTCATATAATTAGTCATTTTTTCAAGTAATTATTTAAGATTGTAATCAAATGATCAATTTAAAGTTATAAATGATCACTTTAAAACTATAAAAATTTATCTATTTAAAACTGTAAGTGATCACTTTAAAATTATAATTAATCACTTTTATCGTGAGATCGTTTCATTTGAGAATTTATATAAAAAAAATTAAAAAAAGAAAAAGGGTGAGCATAGAAAGAGAAGTTTATGAGATCTATAAATAGTGAGGATAGTGCATGATGGGGTCTCTTGGCTTGGACACATGAAAGGTTGTAGCACAACAAAGCATGGATAAAAAGGCAAGCCAAGTTTCATCTCTAGATAATGAAGTAAGAAAAGGTCCTTGGACTATGGAAGAAGACTATATTCTAATCAACTATATTGCTAATCATGGTGAAGGTGTTTGGAACTCCTTAGCTAGATCAGCAGGTACAATTTTTTTTATTATTTTAAAAATAATTTTTGAATTACAGTCTTATAGTTTAGCACTTTTGCGAATTATAGCTTCAATGTTTATTTTTTGCGAATTATGGCCACTATAATATCAAAGTTTACAGGTTTGGGCCAAAAATATAGAACTCTGACCACTTAGCCTCAATTTCCGGCCACCAAAATCGTCAGAATTTTGTGTTTTAACATGAACCTGTAAACTTTGATACTTTAGTGGCGGTAATTCACAAAAATTAAACATTTAAAGCCGTAATTCAATTCGCAAAAATGCTAAACTTTATGACCGTAATTTACAAATTAAACATTGAGGTTGTAATTCGCACTCGGTCCTATCAGTTGCAGAATCAGAAATCTTATTAAGTTCTTTTTCGAGCATGGGGAGTCTTTTGTCGTGCTCTCCTTTATGGGTATGAGTTGCCGCCGTCCTTCACTCCTCAGACTCTGACCATAATCTTCAATGAGCCGAATACAATGTGTAATAATGACTTCTACAAGTAAATAGAATAAGACCATGAGGATATATATTGATTTATGTGCAGGCCATTCTAGTTATAAAAATATAAAAATAAATCTTTAATCACTGAGCCAACTTATAATTATCGTTCTTGTTATTATTTGTCAATTTTGATATTAGGTCTAAAACGTACGGGAAAAAGTTGTCGACTCCGATGGCTAAATTATCTAAGACCAGATGTTCGTAGAGGTAACATAACTCCTGATGAAGAATTATTGATCATGGAACTGCATGCTAAATGGGGTAACAGGTATACTCACTCATGGATATTACTAATTACTAATTACTAATTACTAATTACTTCATGCATAAATATGATTATTGCATCTAATTATTCAATCCTTTGACAATTAATAATTTTCACGACTCTAAATTAGTTGGAGAATCTATTCGGTTATTTTATTTGAAATCTTATTACTATTGAATCATGTAATATATGACTTAAAAAATAATTAAAAAATTTTAATCAATCACCGTAATATGTATATCATCACAAAAAGACAAAATTAATAATAATAATAAAATAAAAACATAAAAAAGATAAATTAAAATACTAAAAGCCCCACTTTATCAGATTCTTTCACATGGGATGATTTGCTAATATTAAAAATAATTGTTATTTATTTAGACTATCTGATACTCTGATAGCTATGTAGGTTAAGTACATATGCAAAGGTCCACCCTAGCTATACTAGTTTTCTAGACTCGTCCCCTCGTGTATCCTTTTAATAAAAGCTACTATACTTTTGGTAAGTTCTGGGCACAAAATAACCTACTTAAATATTAAATTACTTTCTCGTTGTTAATTCTCATAAATTGATGGAATATAAAGGGTCGTTTTATTTATTGTTTAGCATAAAGATAAATTCATTAAAAGTCCCTCCTATTCATACTAATATTCTCATTTAAGTAGGTGCGTATTTATCAATATAATAATTTTATTACAACGTGTTAATTGCACGTGTTGGTTAGCTTGCGCACCTTGAAATTGGTAATTGGTAATAAACTATTATGAGTATACTTTGGACCTATTTAACTAAATGTGTACAATTAACAACAAAATTTAACATAAAGTAAATGGTGAATTATGAACTATATATGTTTTGAGTATATTATAGTAAGCATATTTTGGAGCATAAATCAAGTTGATAAGATGAACGTGTAACATGTGATGTTTTTCCATTAAGGGATAATCATATGCATGTGCTAAAACATGTAACATGTAACATGTGGAGATTATTTTATCCAACACGTTTATGACTTTTTATGTGGTTCTCCATTTTTCTAATTTTTTTTGAGAAGATATAATTAAGGGTAGAGAATTCAAACCACTTTAGCCTAGTTTCACCAAGAGTAGTTTGATAATCAAAAAGAGAATTTATTATTTTATTTTTTGGGTCAGTTTGACAAATGATAGTTGACTAGAGTTGTCGGCTAGTTTAACCAACTAAATATATATTAGTTGATAAATTAATTGTTTAAATTAGTTACTATGAAAATAGTTGATAAAAATTAATATTTGATATTGGTTTTTTGAATAGAGAAGAAATGAGTTAAAAGATAAAAACCAACAACAAAGTAAAGCCAACTTTTCAACCAGCTTATAAATTATTTACCAAAAATAACCGATTAAATGACCAAATGCTTAAAACCAATCAAAAAAAGTCATAAAAAAGGCTAATAGTCAAATCTCCTATATGCTACGATAAAAGTAATAACTTTTTCTAAACATATTCACCCATAAGAAATGTAGTGATTTCATTACAGCTTTGTTACCATAACAAAAGAGAAAATTAAAATCAGTGAAAATAAATAGAGTTATCAAGGCAAATGATTGAGACATTCTTATTGGAAAACTATGATCAGGGTCTGGGGAGGGAAGGAAAACGACAATCGATCCATACTCATAAAGGAGGACTTGATCCTAGAGTCCCCCGGCTCTAGATTGTTACTTGGAATATGAAAGGTTCATGCATACGAAAGGGGATGAGTGAACTTGAGTCCGCCAGCTTACATATTACTATACAAGCTTGGACCTTATAAACATAAAATAAGAAATAAATAAAATACATATAAATAAAATAAAAATAACTAGGTAAAAAAACGAGTATAAGAAAAATATATAAAAAGCAAAGGCAAAAAACAAGAACACCAACTGGTAAGCGAGAGGATTTCAGCACTCTAAGACATCATTAAATGAATACTTAATTTTATTCTCATATGTTAAATCATTTTCTAGTCTAGCGTTTTTTGACCGTAATTTCTTTTGATAAGGTTATGTTATGCCTTCTTCCGATCCTATCTTTCTCAAAATGTGATCATAACTTTTATCCCAAATATTTTAGTATAATGTTGATCATATATTGCTGCGTTTTCTTTTGTTTCTTTTGGGCATGAACTAGTTTGTAGCCTTCCAATAGAATTTGGTACCTTTAGCTTATTTCTTTAGTGGGCATAAATAAAGGATGTAATAAGAGCAAAAGCTATCTTCCACTTTGTTACAAACTCCTACAAATACGAGGTTTACTTTTCGTCTAATGCAACAATACAAAAATTTATTAGTTTCATTTTCCCAATATATTCTTCATTTTACATCACCCATTTCAAAAAAGGAACAATTATCATTATTGTTGTGTAAGGAAAGTTCTGAAAATATACTTAGAATCACTCCAATAGTAAATGTGAGATGATAATAGATAATTAGTTAATACTCCTTTCGAACCAATTTAGTTGTCTCATTTGCTTAGGCACGGTTATTAAGGGTGGCGTGGGGTCCATTCAAAAGGTGGTAGTTGAGGTATTTTAATTGATTAAATTACTTGTAAAGGTGGTAATTGGAGAATTATAAGTATTAAAAGTAGGGGTATTTTAGTCTTTACTTGTGTGAATATGGGGTATTTAGGTAAAAAAACTGACAAAAAGGAAAATTGGACAATTGATATGAATTTGTCAAATAAGGAAAATTGGTTCGGAGCTAGACAGTAATATTTAAATATGTTTTTAAAAGGTAGTTGGTAAATAATAATAAATTTATATAATCTTTATATTATCCATATTATTTTATGTAGAAGACAAGTCTATATGCTCAAGCACAAGCACAATCCCAATCCCATAAGCATTAGTTAACACCGAAAAGTCAGCTACTAGCGATAGGTGCCCGCTCATAGCCATGCAGATAGCTTCATAACCAAGTTTTCCTTGAAAATGTGAAAGAAATAAGCAAAATTTAAAAATTTGAGCTTCGGGTTAAAAATAAGCATCTTTATGTCCAAGCCTACGGTTAATATTTGCAATTACTAACAACGAATAAAAAATTGGTCCCAAAAAATCAAAATTGTTTGTTCGCAGTTAATAATAATTGATTTAACTTCTCATAAGCTATTTTTGTGAGAGACCATTTCTTAGTGGCATGACCTCAACAAAAAGTTTATATTCTAAAAATATTTATGAGAAGGACTAACTACTCATTTATAAGGCGATGTTTTAGGGCCGTCCCGTTTAATTTTGGGCCCCAAAGCAAAATATAAAAAATAGGCCCTAAATACTTAAGGCATAATGACTAATAATATAATACACTTTATTTTAAATTTTTAATATTTAAACTACATTATATAAAAAAACAGTAAAAACTCATATTACTTAGAAAAAAATGTAAGTTATATATAAATCTAATTCAAATTAAATTATTATCACTTATATACATAAAAATAAGTCCATGATAACCGACGCCCTGCCATGTGTTGGTTAAATCACCATCTCAACTTAGAATAATTTGTGTACTCGTATTTATGTATTTATTGTTATTGTAATTAATTAAGTACATGAAATTGATAAAAGAAGAATGAAAAATGTATATATAGGTGGTCAAAGATCGCAAAGCATTTACCGGGAAGAACGGACAATGAAATAAAGAATTATTGGAGAACAAGGATTCAGAAGCATCTAAAACAAGCTGAAAGTAGCACTAATTCAAGACATGATCAAATCAGCTTAAGCTACTCTTCTGATAATAATAATAACCATGAAATTATTCCAACTACTACTAATACTATTTCTGCATTATCTACAAATAATAATATTCAAAACTACGTCGTTTCATCTTCAAATGATCATGATCATCATCATCCACCTTATCTTCCTTCTATGGATAATCCGTCGTCGTATCATCATCATCATCATCATCATCATCATGAACAAGGCATGGATCAAATTAGCAATATTGGACCTCCTCATCAATTGCATCCTGATCAATCTTTCAATTGGGAGACCACTGAAGAAGACCTTTGGTCTATCCAATTATTTAATACCTATAATAATTAAGTTTTAATTATAATAATTGCACTTTTTTATTTTTATTATTCTTAATTATCATTATTATATATTTTAATTCTCCTTACTTCTATTTATTTTACTATACAATATAATTATATACGTACGTACCAATATGAGAGTTTATAACGTATAATTAATATGCATGCTTGGATTATTATTATTATTATTATATTAATTAATCCTACTTGTATACTCTACCTATAGATAATTAATTTGGGTATGTCATGTATGTATGTATTCTTCTGTATGTATTTGTTGAATATATATACTTATTATACATACAAATTTAATGTTATGGATAATGCTTTTTACTTTCCAAATCCATGCATGACATGTACAAATGAACTTTTTTTTTTTTTTTTATTGTATTACTGTAATGATATACTCTCTCCAACTCAATTCAATTGTCCCATTTAAGTTGGACGCGGATATTAAGAGTAAGATGGGGTCCACCAAAAAGGTGGTAGTTGGGTATTTTAATTGATTAAATTAATTGTAAAGGTGGTAGTTGGGTATTGGGAATTGGAAAAGTTGGGATATTAAGGTAAAAAAAGATAGACAAAAAGGAAATGAGACAATTGAAATGAATTGTCTAAATAAGAAAATGGAACAGTTGAATTGAGTTGGAGGGAGTATATTTTAAAAGAAAGGGAGTTTGAAATAAAAGAATGGGAAATAACATATTACACGTAGTCCGAATTGGACCAGAATTGTACCTCATTAAAAACCTGATACTCTGACTCCGACTCAATCTGACATGTGACTTCGAATTAGATATAATTATAATATTCAAAGTTTTAATCACAATGTTTTAGTTTCATAATTGAATATTAAAAGATAGATCAAGTGAATTATAGCCAAGGTATTGTTAAAAGCGTAAAATTAATTTAAATCGAAAACAACTCTTAAAATTGGATCGTAGAAACGAATCATAGTTTCGAATGATTCAAAAACTTTGCAAGATAAGAAGTTGTAATTCCTTATGTATATTCTTTATAGCCATTTTTATTTTAAAAGAACAATTAAAACTAATTTAATATTTAAAAACTTTCTTATTATTTTAAAAATACAAATATACTTCTTATTTGTTTCTTTTTTCTATTATTCCATGAATTGGCGAACATAAAAAAATATACACTAATATATAATTTAGTAAAACAAATACACCAAGTATATACAATAATAAGCAATGCCAATTAGAGTGATCTTATAACACTACAACAAATTTAGTTTTTTGCGACATTGGATTTAGTGGCATTACAAAAATTCCACTGATTTATATTTTTAGTGTATAATTATTGGTTTTTAGTTTAAGTTTCACCATAAAGTGATTTAGCGACCTTTAATTTGGTCTTTAGTGGCATATGTAATTGTCACTATAGTCTATAGTGGCATTTGTGAAAGCTTTAGTATGACTTTTTAATATGCTGCTAAAGACTATACTAAATGTCAATAAATCATCTATATACACTGTAAGAAATTTGAAATAGTGACATTTAGATTAAATGTCGCTAAATATATTCCACTAAAGCAAATTATGTTGTAGTATAATAGGTTTATCAAAGTTACGTTATATATATTGTAAATTTGTAAAGCCCTGATAAATTTTAATCATTCATAAGTCAGTAACACAATATGAAATCAAGTCTCAACCGGTAATATAGAGAAATAAATAGTTTATAGTATGGTCAAAAATATCAATTAAATCATTAGTAAGCAAAAAAGTAGAAATTAGGGTCCAAGAATATAGTTGATTTGGGTGGGCTAAGACCAAATTAAGCATTTCTATAGAATATCTTTTTGAATCATGTAGAATCGGTAGAATCCTACGATTCTAATTGTGATTTTTGAATTTGAAGGACATATTTACTTCGTTAACTTGTATTTAAAATGTTACTCTATTAGTCTTTAATCAGCTTAAATCATTAGTACAATATCAATAAGAATAAAGTTGATGAAAATCCGAACTCCGACGGAGTTTTGAGATCAGTCCGAGTTAGAGCAAAGTTGCATTGCTTATGCATACATAATCCGACTCTGAGTGAAGATAGACTGAAAAATATAATCTGAGTTTTATCCATAGCATTATGAGGTTGAATAATCTAAGTCGATTCCGACCCATTCTCATGCTTAGTTATTTTGTATGCCAAGAAACAAAGTGAGAAAAGGACAAACAAAATAAATTCACCTAAATGAAAAGATGGACATACAAGAATAAATTGTAGGAGTAAATAATTTACCTTTCCAAGTATAGGAATTGTATAGATTTAATTTGGTTTGTTTATTATAATTGTCTTTTTAGGTGAGGTGTATATTTACATTGTTTAGTAGGTTCAATTTTTTAGGAATTTATTTGAATGCGGGCAATTCTTTTGTGCTTTGTTGAAGAGAGTATAATTATGATTTTTCTGCTTTTTTTTTCCTAAATTTTAATTTATGTAAAATATTGAATTAATGATTATCATTATTTCTATTTTCATCATAAGATATATACTTGTGGTGTTAGCGTCAACTTCACTCAGTCTTATTCTTTGCGGAAACTACTCATTAGCCGCGCTCTTCTTTATGGATATGAGATGTCGCTGTCCTTCCCTCCCCAAACCATACTCATAATTTTATGGCGAAAATGGGTTAAATAAAATGCTGATGACCACTACTATTTCTATTTTCAAAAATGTAGAGTACCATTTATAAAACTATGATTTAATAATTTAATAAATTAATAAAGTACCCTTTTGTTGCAATATCAAATCAAGACAAGATGTTAATAAATGAAAAGACATGAATGCTTAATTAGAAATGATAATGAAAGTTAGATCCGGTAGGGCAATATAATAATATATAAATATAGTACTTCAAAATTATAACAGATCAGACAAATTAGTTTGGCAAATGCTACATCTTATGATAGGCTGCAATGATTTTACTAATCGAAGTGCAACTCATTTGAAAAGTAAAAATATACCCTTTTATTTATTTAGAAATACTATTTATCTATCGCTTTTAAATTGTATATTATTTTGTTCTGGTAAAGTAAATTTTATAAAATGCCAAAATAAGCTGAAGCTTTACGTCTTAGAGCCAAGAGACATAACACTACAACCATCAAAAGCTCAAAGGGCCAAATTAAGCCTCTCGTCATACACTAAGATGGAAATGGCACCTTCAAGAGCACCATACAAGACCCATCAACAAGTTCCAGTGCATTATGCATATCCAAAGATGCCAAAAGCCTCCACTACATAAAATTTCTTGAACCTAGACATACGAGGGGCCAGTGTTTTGCTTACTGATTTTGGCTATCGAACATATTTCTACTTCACATCCGTCACCTCCTCTTTATACGTAGACATATGTCATACTCTCGATGCCATTTTGAAGACTGATGAGTCCACACCGACCTTCACTGGCACACATAGCAAGCAAAGTCATGGAGTTCAAATGCTTTTTCCTTTAGCTTTAATGTATATGTATATATATCAACCTTCATGTTTTCATTTGCATGTTTGGTTTGTGATATACTACCTTCAATTTTTTAAATTGTCCCATTTAATTTTAGCCCACTATCCAATATACTAATTCAATTCTAAACATTTCTAATTGTTCATAATAAAAAATTATAAAAATTTAATATTAATAAAAATTTACATCGAGGGAAAAAAAAGATAACTATTATTGAACCAAAAGTTAAACCCTAAACCCAACCAATCAAGAGTTCAACAAATCCATACAAGTAACACTACACTGGAAATATATGATTCAGAACATAATCTGCAATTTTTCTTCTCATGTCTGACCAATCTCCAACCATCCAAACAGCATCGACTTAATGCAGCTCATGGTTCAACTGCCATGAAAACTTCCAGAAAGAATTCAGCTTGATGACCATCTCAAAAAACCGAGACACCAGCTGAAAATTGAGGGTTCATGGTGTGTATTAGTTGGCTTCGTTTAATCTCAAAACCTGCAAGTAATCACATTTGGTGACATGCTTTTATCAACAAAGGTAATAGTTAGCGCAGCTACCCCGAAACTTACATCTAAATCACAGCCTTGAATGATCTTTGCTTGTGATGGACACAACTCAAACTTCCGTTCATAATCGCACACGTTTGCACCTCAGAAAACTATTCTTCCCACATATTTTGTGCCTCTTTGTAAATGGATTGGAAAAGAACCGTGGGGATATATCTTTCACCAAAACTTGGAAATATAACCTGCAACATCAATGATTTGACAAGGTTATCGTAGGACGCAAGTTATATTGCCTATATTTTACTCCCTCTGTTCCCCTTTGGTGTACATTTGGATGTAACAGGACATTATCAGAATAAATGACACCGAATCAAAACTCTACAATCTCAGTTATATTAGAAATTTGCGTCTCAACCCTATTAACTCCTGAAAATACTTTTACGAGTTCAACATCTATGATGAATCAAATACATCTAAGAAAGAGTCATTAACCCAGATATCTTCATGGATTGCAAGGTTACTTGCACAATCCTCTAGAAATAAAAATGGAAAAATTACCAAGAATAATACAACCTTTTGCTTATTTCCAACAATAATACCACTTTTGATTCACCATGAATAATAACAACATAGGAGGTTATTCATGGTTGGTGTTAAAAATCAAACTATAAGAGATTATCCTCTAGAAATAACAACATCTATGATGAATCTGTAAATACATCTAAGAAAGAGTCATTATCCTTTTGCTTACTTGCACAATCCCTAATATGTTAAAAATCAAACTATAAGAGATTATTCTCGGAAAAAAAAAATACCTTTAAGTTGGTGTTATTCATGGTTAATAAAAAGTTGGTATTATTGTAGGGAAATTAACGAAAAGTTGTATTATTCACGGTAATATTTCCAGTAAAATTAGGAATTACACAAATATGAGAACTTTTTGGTCTCGCAAAATGAACTATAAAATTACAATTTTCCGTGGTTCAAATTCCATGAAAGTAGTCTTATACTCAAATACTACCTGTTAATCCTCAAGTATTCGTCAAAATTTTCCTGTACTTAAAGATACTACGACACATAAAACAGCACTTAAATGACATGTCTAAACACCAAAACTCCCTTTACAATAACATACCGGTTGTAAATGTAATGTGATATGAACTAGACCATGGTCCTTTTACATTATCTTTATTTGCTTTAGTAGGAATAATTTTCATGGTTCATGGTTTTGCTTTACCAATTAAAAATGAATACTAAAAATGTTTACATGTGAAAAAATGTCTTATTTTCTTAGTTTAGTAGAAAAAATGTAAGTGAATAAATAATGGGCATTTTTCGGACAATAATTAGAAATCAATCATTAAAAATGTTTTATTATTTTGGTTTTCTTATGTGATTAGGTTTGTTATTCCTAGTTGGAGTAAAGAACCAGTTAGACTATAAAGGGGTCGAGGGTTGTAGTTTTGAGAATATTCAATTAGTTTGTTTAGCTTGGCTACTCGACTTTGTTAAGGTAGTTCCAAATTAGAATATGGGCAGAGCTTAACTAGTTCATCAAATCGTTCCATCAAATCATTCCCAAATAGAATTTAGCTTGGCTACTCGGTATGTTCTATACAATTCTGTATATTTCTAAGCAACAGAAGTGATGAAGATAATGTTTCTTAGAAATCTGTCATAAAACACTATAAAATCAGCTCCAACGTCCATGGATCAAATTTAACCAACAAAGACCTGTTCTGTTTCTTCAAAATTCATTATTTTGGTGCCACATTAAAATTCCTTAATAAAAGGGCAGTCTGATTAGCCAAACTAACTGGCTGTGTTTTCAAACAGGACACCAATTAGCCGTACTGATCTGAAACAGAAAAAAATGATCAAGATTGGCTCAATAATCTCTATCTCTTTCCATGGAGTGGAAATGTGGAATGAAGGTTATTAAGCCGTATGAAACGCTGGGGCAAGTAACTTCTCAAAGTTTTTGAGGAACAGAAATTCTTGTTCATTGAACTATAGTATATTTGGCAGGTTCTGAATCACTGTGAGAGGTCTAAACATTGACCCTTCTTTCTTCGACCAAGGGAATACTAAACTAATCTCCTAAGTCATAAGAAATGGTCTGTTCACCTAACTTTTAAATCAAAATCAGGTGGAAGCCAACATGAACATTTGATCCAATGAATGGAGAAGAGGGACAAGGGAATAAAAACACTCACTACAATAAGTTTTCCAGCATTTTCAGGTCTTTTTGCAACTTTTATTGCTGCTGCAGCAGCAGCTCCTGAAGATATTCCCACCTGCAATAATCAAGACTGACATTCAATTAGAAATGACATAAGAATGCTCTACAGGAGCTAAAATAAACATGGCTTAACATGAATAAATATAAATTGAAATCTCAAGCATCATTGACATTCACAAAGACCCATCCACACATAACATGAAAGAAAATTTTGTATTCCCTCCATCCCTCCATATTTGCATCATTTTCCTTTTTGGTTTATCCCTTTCATTTTGCATCATTTCCTTATTTGGAAATGAACCTCAACACCTTCTTTTAATCACATTCACACTTAAACACTTTAAATATCATCCACAAAATTCAACTTCTCGTACATTTTTAAATTAACTACTCATATCCCAAATAGTGCTAATTCATTGGGACAAAATACTATAATAAAGGAAATCTCAAAATCATCAAAATGAATCCACCCCTAGGGGTGTTCAAAACTGGAATCGGATCGATTCAAATCCAGATCTCCATTTTTCGGATAATGAAAATCATGATCCGATTCCGATTCGATAACCTTTCTCCAATGCATTATGGTGGATCCGTGTTGCAAGTAAAGAAAACCCAAGTATGTTTTACTCTTATTACGCATAATGTTTAATATTCTGCTTCCTCACAAGGCATGAAGACTAAAATTTACCAGTAAACCTTCCTCCAATGCCAATCGTCGTGCCATTTCAATTGCTTCATCATTAGTAACCTACAAGTTTCCAAATCAAACAACAGTGAAATTATATTCACACTGAAGAGGTTCAACGTGTCTATTAACAAATGCTAATATATAAAACCTAAAAGAACATACATAAATAATGGGATAACTTATAAGCCAAAAGGTGATTAATAGGGGATAAAAGAATAGATTACACAATCAAGCATTTAGTTCTATACAAAACTAGAGGAACTGGCTAATGTAGATTCACCATCTTCACTTCGAATCTCGTATGTTGATTTTAATATTTGATTTCTTCTTTTTTTGATATTCTCGATTTCTTTTTTTGTTTTTTTGATTTTCTAATCTGATTTGTATGGTCAAATGTCGAATATTATTTTGATTTTGACACCTGATTTTGATAGAGGTCTTCAGACTTTGAATTAGGTCTTCAGACTTCAACCCTTATTCGAACTACATCTACTATTGTCGATTTTTAATGATATCATACTTCGAATTTGATGAATTCGAATTTGATGAAATTGATGACTTTGACTTCAAAACTCAACCCTAATTTGATTATGATTATGATGATTTGTATAATGATTTTGAAATTTGAATTTCCTTTTTGATGTTATTCATTTACCATTCTTAAATTTGTCTGTCTTTGTTATGGTTTTGCTTCTGTCAATCTATAATCTATAAATAATACTAAAACAAAAACCATCTAAGGACAAGTGTCAACTTTTGGTGAATTTAGTTCCCGCTCAAAATCTAGAGTATTGAACAAGCTACGAGCCTTGACTATTGACTTCTCATTACATTTAATGATTACTAATAAAATCTCTACAATCAAGGAATTAATTAGTATACATTTATTTACAAATTTTGTTGTATTCTTTATATCTTCATCTTTGACAAAAAAAAAATCACTATAGCTTTTTCTCACAAAAATTATCCATTATTTTCTATTTTTAGATCTAAATATTAGGTTTTTTTGTTCTTAATTATCTATCTCTTTAAATTTTTTGGGTTTAGTTGATTTGAACAAAAGAGATAAAATTTTCAATAAATGTGCCATGCAAGGCCTTTTTATCTTTTTCTTTTTTTTTTTAACTATATATATCTATTATTGATTTTTGATTTCATATTTTCTTCTATGCATGTGAATGATTTATTTAGGAACATGGATTTTGATTGCTAATTTTGTTATTTTTTGCTTGATCTTTTTCTAGTTTAGCAAATTTGTTAAAGTTGATACAAGAAGTCAAGAAGGGAGACACTACTACTTGCAGGTGATATGAGACCTCTCCAAATAAATCTTTTTTTTAAAAAAAAGTAAAACTTTTTCGTTTAAATTAGAATTTTTGAGATATTCTTAAATACTGTATTTTTTTCTTATATTTTTTACGGTTTATGAGTGAGTTCTTTAACACAAATTTCAATGTTTTCAATTTTTCTATAAAATTTTAAGTTGAGTTTATCTAATATGAGTATTGGTTGCATCGAGGAAAATATATACTTAATATTTTACATAGTAAAGGTATAGAATTAAATTAGTTAACAAATAAGTTTTGTGTGTATTACTGGATTTGATGAGACTAATTATGTAGGAATATAAGTTTGAATTTTATTGACTACATACTTTGTATTTATTAAATAATTAAATTTAGGTTATGGATTTTTATTACTTAAATTTGATTTATTTATTAGAGTGATTATTTTATTTATTCCATTTTTTTTTTATTATTGGTGGTTTATTTTTTTTTTCTTTGCATGAGTTGTTAAAAATTGAATTTTTTATTCAATTTGACACGAAGCAAGTAAGGTCTAGAGAAAAGCGATATTTACTTAGGAGTAACAAAGATTGATAAAATTCGCTATAAGTGTCTTCGTTTTCACAAAGTTTATATATTGTGTAACTTCATTTTCCGTTGTGATATATTATGGTACACAAATTTATATTGCAAATGTTCCATACGAATAAATATTATTTTATTTTATTTGTGTCTATTAACATTTTCTTTATATAATTATATAAATGTATATGTTAAATATAATAAAGTATAAAATAACCTGTGCTTAGCACGGGCAATCACCTAGTTATAAATAAATGATTGTCCTATTTTTATCAACATAAGAGAATGTCTTCTTCTAATAAGAGGAAAAATGCATTGGGTGGTAGAATTGATCCAGGTTGGGAACATTGTATTGAAGTTGATAAAGTAGCTAAGAAAGTAACATGTAAACATTGTGGTGGTGTGCGTCCTGGTGGAATTTTTATGCATAAGCATCATCTTGCTTGACTGGTATTAACGTTGAATGTTGTTTGCAAGTTCCTGACGATGTTAGGTATAAGTTTAAGGCATTGTTAGAAGCAACTTCAAAAGCACCTAGTGCGAAACGAAAAAAAAATAAATGACATTGGTGAGGAAGAATGTGAAAGTGGGGGTAATCATGAAAAGAAAAAAAAAGTAAGCATGGTTTGCAAACAACACTTAATCAAAATTTAAAAAGAAAGAAAGAGAAGAAGTTTATCAACAAATTTGCTTTATTACACTAGTGCTATACCATTTATTGTGGTCAACAATCCTGAATTTCCAATCATGATTGAAAAAGTTGCAAGGTTTGGTATTGCACATAAACCTTTTAGTTATCATGAAATGAGGGTCACATTTTTTAACAAAGAAGTGAAAAATGCCATGGTCATGCTTGAGGAGTTTAAAGTAAAATGGAAAAGGATTGGTTGCACTATTATGTCTTATGGTTGGACTGATAAAAGAAGACGTTCAAATTGTAATTTTCTTGTGAATAGTCCTAAGGGAACAGTAAATTTCAAAGACAGTTGATAAAGTCTTTGACATGTTAGATGTTGTTAGGCCATAAAATGTAGTGCAAATTGTAACAGATAATGCTGCTAACTATAAAGCAGCTGGTGAGAAGTTGATGGAGAAAAGACCAACCCTATTTTGGACACCATGTAATGCTCACTGCATTGATTTGATGCTTGAGGATATGGATAAACATATTAACATTCATACATCAACTATAAGAAAAAGCTAGGAAGATAACAACTTATATATAATCTAGTTACTTACTTCTTACTTGGATGAAAGAGTTTACAAAAGGTAGGGAGTTTATTAGACCTGCTATCACACGAGTTGCTACATCATACCTCACATTGAGATGCTTAAAGGATCATTGTTGGCTTTATTTCCATCTAATTAGTCAAAGTCAAGTAAATTTTCGTCAACTATCGAAGGAAAAAGATTTAAAAAGATTGTTTTGGATACTAGGGGATTTTGGCAAGACGCGGTTACGTGTTTGAAGGGTGCATTGCCTCTTGTAAAGCTCCATCGTATGGTTGATTTTGATGAGAATCCCGTAGTGGGGTTTATATGAAGCAATTGCATAGACTACTGCATGTTGGTGCTTATTATTTGAATCCACAATATCAATAGTGTCCCACTTTTCAAGCGAGTGCGGACATAAAAATAGGCTTGTATAATTGTTTGAAAAGAATGGTTCCTAATGCTGAAGAGAGGTTGAAAATTGACCTTCAAATGGATGCTTTTAAAAATGCAAGAGGTCTTTTTGGCTTGTCTACAACTATCATGATTTGAACTAAAAACGAATCCAGGTACTCTTTATTAAGTTCCAATTTCTCACAATTCCTTATCAAAATTATTTTACATGTATCAATTACTTGTTTGTATGATGTTTTATTTTTTTATAGCTGATTGGTGGGATTCAAACGGTGATGAATGCCCCGAACTAAACTGATTTGTTTGTGAACGAAATTGGAGTGCATTTGAGTTGGCATATATATATTATCTTTGTTCTTCTAGTTGTGAACGAAATTGGAGGGCATTTTATTTTAACTTGTTAATATTACAATAGGTTCATACAAAGAAAAGAAATAGATTGCACCAGCAAAAAATGAATGATTTAGTATTCGTCATGTATAATTTGAAGTTGAAGCATAGACAAGAAAAACAACTAAGTACATCAAATACACAATTGCCTATCATTTTAGATGATTTACCATCGGATGATGAGTGGATAGCTGAGATTGAAGATCTCGTTCTTCCATCAGATGATCAATGGCTAAATGATCTTGATAGAGATGCACGTAGGTTTACTAGATTTGCATTACAAATTGGAGTAGGTGAAAACACTTATGCAATGCTTAATTTCAATTATAATAATATTTTTTCATAAAGATGAGCTGCGTTAGAATGTAGATGCGCAACCATTAAGTGATGACAATGAAACTAGAACATTTTGTGGTTCATGCGAAGTTGATGAAGATGATTTGGGTGATGGTGATGATCTACATGTAACTACCACAGGAGAAATCGATGGTGATGATGGAAGCTTTGGATATGATGAGTGATGACATTTAAGTCAACTTTAAATCTTTGATAGTTTAATTAATATGTATTTTAATTATTTTGAATATTGTATTTTGACATTGTTTTTTGCTAGTATCTTTGTTTTTTTTTGTTGACTGTGGTTCATCATTATATCCTCAGTGTGTACGTATGTGTTTTTAGTGCTTTTTTATATTGAAAATGATTAAACAATAAACATGGTCATAATACAACTTGTTATTTCTGCAAATTTGTAGAATCGATCGATCTGATTCGATCCGACGATCCAATCCCACCTGATCTTTCGATCTTACGTAGAATCTCGATCCTGACAACCTTGAACCACGTAGCAAATTGTGATTCTCTTAAAGATAGAGGATACAAATTCATCTATTACTCCTAATAATGTGCATAGTCAACTAACTCACAAGATAGAGGTTTTATCTCACTTGACTATGATGACCTAACCACGATAGATATATTCAAGAGGGAAATCCCACAATGGCAAAGATGTCTCCAAGAGAACTTTAAGGTAAGGGTAAAGGAAAAATAACACCAAGCCATTTGAGTGTAAATAGAGGAGCAAGGGCCTAAATCGGATGTACTAGGTATTCATCTGACTATTCTCTCCTTTTTAGTTATTCTCTTTATCTCTTGTTTTCCACGCATGCCTTCCCTTCTCCAAGTTTCCTAAGTATTCCTCCAATATTGCGATCAAAGTAGAAAAAGTATGGAGCTTTTTGTGGAGAAAGATTAATAAATCGAAGCAAAAAGGTGGACGAAATTGGGAGGTGTTACTCTAAATACCAAAAACAAACAGACACTCGTCTTTCATGTAACCGCATCACCATATAATAAAAAGAAATAAATGAGCCCTTGCCTTATACATGGATATGTGGCTCATGTTCTTCATTAAAACAAACCACATACATATTGTTCCACTAGAAATCTCGCACCAACATAAGAAAACATGAATATGCATGAGTCTATGTTTGCAAGATGGCTACTGCACTTGATTGTAAATTAAATCATATCAGCTTTTTTATGTGAAGAAGCAGAAAGAATTTTCCATCAAGGGTCAAAAAAGAGACACTTTATCATTTCAATGAATCAATGATAAGCTTGTGTACTTCACATTCCTCATACGTCAAGGGCATGTAAACTGAGCAAGCTAGTGGCAACTCAGAGTACAGTACATAAAAAATCAGAAACTAAGATGAAAGGAGGAACAATGTATTAGCTAATACCTTCATAACTTCATCTAGCACAGTAGTATCCAAGATACTAGGCACATATCCTGCACCAACATCATAGAATTGAGCATGCAGCATCATATAAAGAGGAAAGAAACATGTAATGATAAAGCTACAACAAACCAAAGTCAACAATCTGGTCAGCCAAAAGGTCAACTTAGCAATCACCTGGATTTTCTCCAGAGATTACACCTCTTTCAGCAGGTTCTACACCAATCACCTAAAATTGGAAACCAAAGTCAACAATCTGGTCAGCCAAAAGGTCAACTTAGCAATAGGAAGTAGGAACAATAGTGGAAAGAAAATTGGAATGAGTACATATATAGAATAATAGCCTGTATAAGTGATGATTTGACAGTACCTAGTCAAGAACAAACCAAGGAAGCTAAATGTCAACAGGTTCCTTAGCATAGTAATGAGTATAAAAAACATTACAAGATGACAGCCTACTCGTTCTATTGGCTCAAGCCATATACAGAAGAGCATTCTGAAGTTTGCAGTTCATCTAAATTCCCATAGAATCCCCATCATACTCGGCAATTACCAAAACAACCATCAAATTTTTGATCACTTGAGATTAAAATTTAAAATTGAGACATCATTTACAACCATTGTGCTTCTAATAGAAAAGTTCGACAATTCATGGATAAAACATAAAGCTAAGAGAAACCACTTAACTATAGATCTTTTGTTTCTTGCAATTGCGTGCTCCAATTTAGATCCATGAGGCCACAGTAGAAACAAACACTAAAAGTTTCAAATAATGATGTTACAAACCTTGATATTTTTGTTCACCATTTTTAGGTAACGTCCAGTACCAGTGACAGTACCACCAGTGCCCATTCCAGCCACAAAAATGTCAACACTACCCAAAGTATCTTCCCATATTTCTGGACCAGTCGTTTCAAAATGGATCTGCAGTAGCAAGGATTAAGAAGCATGGAGCAATATGCGCACTCTTGTATATTAAATCTTATACTCCTAATAAATAAGTAATGTAATTTTAAGAAGTAAATAAATAACCTTAGTATTGGCAACATTATCAAATTGTTGTAACATGTAAGCATTTGGAGTGCTCAAAACAAGTTCCTCAGCCTTCTCAACGGCACCTTTCATGCCTTTCATTGGATCTGTTAGAACTACCTCAGCTCCAAATGCACGTAAAAGGATCCGCCTTTCTAAATTTACATATGCAGGCAGTGTGACGATCAATCTATAACCCTTAGTTGCTGCGGCAAAAGCAATACCAATGCCCGTATTTCCACTTGTGGGCTCCACCAATACGGACTGTATACCCATCAAACACAACGGACGTAACAACATGCAAAGGCATAGCCTCATAAAATTATTAGAAGGTATATTGGGGAGTATGACAGACCCAAAAGCTATAAAAACTGAAGAGATACCACACCTTTTCAGGAGAAATTGCACCACTTTCTTCTGCCTCTGATATCATAGCACATCCAATTCTAAAAGAAGCACATATATATAAAATTAAGATTAGAACCATCTAAACTAAGTTAAAATTAACAGACTTATGTAATTCTTGAATGTATAGAACATGACATCCATGGTATTGGTAACTACCTTTAACAAAATCAAAGGTATAGCATCAGGGACTGGGGAGTATCAAGTAGCATTTCACTGCCTAAAATAAGACTGAATGGAAATGGAGAATAATGCGAGGACTATAAGATAGAGAACATGTTCATAGCTGATCACGTGTAGAAAATTTACAAAGGAGGACAACCTAAAGAAGATTATAAAAATTAGGATGCGGACTTGCAGAAAAAGTTAAACTGAACATAAGCTATGGAAAATAAAATTGAGATTGAAGCATGGGCCAACTCAACAATAACATATGCTTGAATGTGTTATAATAATTAATATGCTGACAAAAGGATGATTAATGCTATAGCTGGACTCTACAATTTGCTTCACGTACCCGTGTCCGATCCTTGATCCTTGGACATTGGTATGACACTTAGACACTTCACTTTAGGTGTAAAATTGAATATTTAAACATATCAAACACTTGGACACGTACCGGTATCCAACATCAGTACCCGAGTCCAAGTAACATGGGCTACGATCACTCATGTTGCTACCTTGTTCACTTTAACATCATTACATTTTGAAAACTATAAACAATGATGAACATTAGAAGTACAATCTCTAGTGTCCTCAATGACCTTGTTGGTGTCTTACTTACTCCACTTAAATACTCATCTCACACTGAACACTTGTTTCCAGTCGAAGATACTTGTTTTTTTCTATGTTTAGTTTCATTTTCTCCTTTGACGACAACACACATAAATGAACTTTGGTTACTTCCTAATTGTTAAGATTTTAAACTTGGCAAGTCTAGAACAATAATTTTAATGCAAGCTCTGCCTTGTGAATGATTAAGGTAACTACAGAAAATGACTCATGAACAATGACAATTATGGACGAGTGTTTTACAATTTATCTACTATAAATAGAGAAGGAAATTGAAAGAGACACCGAGGCAAAGAAGAAAAATTTGGAATTCACATACCAGCACGTACATAGTTCACAAAATGCTCAAGTTTCAGACACGCAGGAAAACAAGTAAAGAAGGGAAAATCAGTAGAATCCCCAAGAAAATGATAATTATAGTAATTATTTTATAAGTCAGCAAAACCATGATAAAGCTTCAATTTTCAATTTTTATAACCAGGGGCAGTGAGAAAATGTTACGCAGCAAGCCAAAAGGTTCAACAGCAATTCAAGGGTTTACCTGTCCTTCACACTTCGACAAGGTTCCATGGATTCAAGTTTTGCAGCAATGTTAGCCACACAACCTTCAGTAACTTTATTGAGATATACCATTGGAGTGCACCCAATCAACTAGCCAACAATTCAAAGATTGATAGACATAGTTAAGTTATAGCTTTAACATTAGAGTCAAAGAAAAAGCATAATGCATTAATTCCGAGCTATTCATTAGTTTCAAGCAAAAGCATCAAAATACACTGAAAGTGATAAAGTTAAGAGAAAAATAATTCTTTATTTTTAGCAATCTCAATTATGTATTCAATATCATCCCGACTTGATAATCTCCCAAAGTATATAGCACAGCAAGAACCAGTGTAAACACTAATGGCCAGGCCAGCATAAGTTAGTAATTCCAGATTTTGTTGGAAATAGAATGACCACCCACAACACAACAATAAAGAGGATAAAATTGTAATGTATAATAGGCATTTAAAATGATTCCCTAAATTCTGAAATGAAAGCTTTTCATCATAAAACTTAAAAAAATGACTTCTTTCTGCTAACAATCCCTCTATTAATGTAAAAGGTAGCATATAATGCACACATCATTTGCCTGTGAGGCTGCAACTTATACTTAATTTTATATAGGGAAATTAGCAATGGTACCCCTGTGTTATATCACTTTATCTTTGGTACCCCCGTGTTTTTTTAATTCCAATAGTACCCCCAGTTTTTCTTGCTAATTACAAACGTGACCTTTTTTTTGGTACCCCCAGCCTTTTTTTCAAGTTTTTTCCGTTAAGTGGCCGTTAAATCTTGAATTCGACCTAACCTTGGTTAGTTTCCTCTTCTTCCCTCTTCATTCTCTCCTTCCATGGTTGCTTGTTCAAGTATTTTCATGGAATGACTCATCCTTCCTTACATCAAACCTCTTAAATTAGTGAAAACTAAAAATCACTTAATAACGATTGTTAGATGTAAATTAAACAAATAGATGATGTAGATTAAAATAAGATTAATTAATTTAATTTCTTCCATAATGTTTAACTGGGTTCTTTGTTTCTTCTACCTCCTGCTTCCACTATCATCAAAAATTGCCAGATAATCAAGAACATGTCATGACATGAAATTAAAATTGCTGGATTTTGCCGAGAGTATTTCAATTCAATTAAAGGTATAAATTGAAAATTAGGTTTTACAATGGCTGAAATGAGTGAGTTCTTTTTAAGAAATTAAAGAAAAAAAAAATTAATGTGCAAATTCATGAATTCATGACATATCTCACTGGGTTAGAGTACTTTTAAAAATTAATTAAGATTGCATTCATAAGAATTGAATATTCATACTATCGAATTTGAGGAACATATTTCCATTGTGCGGTTATTTCATACCATTACCACGCCGCCATTGTTTATTTATGAATGAGGATGTTGAATATTCATACAGTGATGTTGAGCGAGGGTGATGCTACCGGCGGGGGTGATAATCTGGATAGATTGTTAGGGTTCGAAGTGGAGTTGCAATGGTTACCTACAAAAGCAAGTTACCTACAAAATAAATATCTTGAAGAAGTAGCCATGGAAGGAGAGAAGGAAGAGGAAAGGGACGAGAGAAGAAGAAGAAACTAACCATGGTTAGGTCAAATTCAAGATTTAACGCCACTTAACAGAAAAAACTTAAAAGGGGTCACGTTTGTAATTAGCAAGAAAAACTAGGTATACCATTGGAATTAAAAAAACACAGGGGTACCAAAGATAAAGTGCTATAACACAGGGGTACCATTGATGATTTCCCTTTTGTATAAATAGACATAAAATAAGAATGTATTTATGGTGCTAAAAAGGTACAATAAGCTTCCTACACCGCTCAAAAACCAATATCAAAAGCCTAAACTGTTACTTTTACTTTTTATGGGCAGGGGGTATAGTATTAAAGAGCTATATTTGAAACCATGAAAGTAGAGTTAAAGTCAAAGAACATGTCCTTGAGCTATTTCTATATAAATCGAAAAAGTGAAGATGCTCCTCCCACGCAAATACTTGACTCAATACACAAAACGTCAGATTGTGTAATATGAAATCTAAATGAAGGGAACCTATATCCTCTTGAATCTATTTTTGCTTATTCTTTTTGATTATCAATTTATGTCTCCCTAATTATGCTCTTATTTTTCTCAAACCAATATGAATTTTTTGCTAGATTCTTGTTTATTTTGCTTCAAAAGGTTTCATGAATCCTTGGTATATCATTAATAAGAAGAAATGATGATACTAAGTGAATGCGTAGTCAACCAGCACAAATTCGTAGTCCATGATGTTTTGTATGCAATCAAATCCGCACAAGATAAAAGTCAGGAGCAAGAAAAAATTAAATGGTTGAATCTTAATGAAGCAAATGCAAAAACTTTTGCTCATAATTCCATTCACAAAGCATATTGAACAAGCAACGAAGATGTGAATTCAACTTGGACAAATAGGACAAATTGTACCACTTGTACGGCTAAGCACATTATACGAGAATCAAAAATAAAAGATGATCTTCTCAAAGTGTCCAAGATTTTACAAGACAGTTCTAAGTTTTTCAAAGCATGATCTCAAACTATATCCACCTAATCTAAAAAACACGTTAGTAAGGAAAAGGACTTCAGACGTGTTAGCCTGACCAGTGACCACTAGTTGCTACAAAAAATTGAACAAAGTCTTAGCCACTTGATTGGGAAAAATCATTCTGAGGACAATATCCAAATAACAAAGTGCCTTTATTAAGGATTGTTAAATTTTGGACATAGTATGGTGGCTTGTGAGACATGAATGCAAGGCATGAAGGAAATTGTTTTCATAGTGGACTTTGAAAAGGCTTATGACAAAGTCAACTTATATTTTGTGTTAAAATTATGAAGAGGAAAGGCTTTGGATATAGATGGTGCAAATGGATCAAGGGATGTCACAATTTCACATGCTTCTTTTTGGTGTTAAATGGTCGTCCTCGTGATTGGTTCAACACATTTAGAGGCCAAGAAGGAGTTTACTTCAAGTCTATCATGTTTGTAGCGAATCTAAGAGAAGCTTATTAGAGTAGTTGTTTAGTAATGACATTGTTTTAGTGGACAAAACTGGAGATGAGGTCAATTGATACAAGTTGGAATCAAAAGGATACGAATTAAACCAAAACAAGACATAGTATCAAATGTTATTTTGTTGAGAAGGATCATGGCGAAGGTGTTCTAAAGTTGAATGTGAAACAACTCCCTCCAAATAAGTGTTTAAAGTACTTTGGCTTAATTTATTTAAGAATGGAGATATTGATCAAAATGGTAGGCATAGGATTATGGGTGGCTTAAATGGAGAGTGTCAAGAAAATTATTATGCGATCAAAGTGCGCTAATAAGGTTAAAGAGAATATTTTTCCTAGATTTCATAAAATCGGCACTATGGTTAGAACGTTGGGCTTTTAAAAAGATCATAATAGGAAGATAGGGTAGCTTATATGCATATGTTAAGAGCTTAAGATGAAAGAATTCATATAACTTAAAGGATAGAATTCGAAATAAAGGCATAACAAAGGTCTTGAAGCCACATATACTAAGGACAAATTGAGGAGAAATAGTGTATGTTGGTTTGGTTAAACAAATTTGGAATTGGAAAACCAGAAAGTGACTTTGGTACCTTGATAAGAGTTTGTAATAACTTTCGTCCTTTTTAATTGATATAGAACACATTTATCGAGTAAAATGAGAAATTAATGCCATAGTTAATCTTTGTAGAATAGAGGACTAAATATGCAATGAAGAATAAGAGATGGAGACAATATAAAGAGAACTAGAATAACAGAAGTGAATAATGACTTGATGAATCGGCTCCTGCATGATCACGTGATAATGAATGGAGAAAGAGAATATATGTGGATTATGATTGACGAAGCAGATTCTCAAGAAGTTCAAACGCCGAAGTTAGCTGGTATGCGAAAGTCGAGGAAGATAGAAGTAGTGAACTTAAATAATTTTGCTATAGGAGCTCCAAAACAAAAGTTGATGTTGGAGCAAAAATGAAAGACCTCGAATTAGAAGAGGGTATCGGCCTATATTCCTACCAATGTGATCTCCATTACTGATGGAAGAATCTGTTTAGAAACGTTTTTTAATGTAGAAGATGGTAGTGGAAATGTTAGATTTGATACCTAGTTACACAATAAAAAAATTAAAAAAAATTAAAAAAAAAGTTTATTTATTTTAGGGAAATTCCATGTGGTAACCCTGAGGTTTTGGGTTTTCCACGTGGTAACCAAAACTTTTAAAAAATCCACGCGATAACTCTGAGGTTTACCAAATTGTTCCACCATAACTTTTTTGCACATTAAACGTTAGCAAACGTTAATTTCGAAGCTTTAAGGTTGTTGTACGCCTATTTATGCGACTCACCATTTCAAATGCCATCAGTTTCAAGTCTTTCAACCTTTTTCCCCATAACATAAATCTCAACTCTACCATTTTTCATCCAAATCATATATTTTCCCCCTTATCCATAGATGGTAGAGTTAGGGTTTATATTTTGGGGGAAAAAGGTTGAAACTGATGGCATTTGAAATGGTGAGTCGCATAAATAGGCGTACAACAGCCCTAAAGCTTCGAAATTAACGTTCGCTAACGTTTTTATGTGCAAAAAGGTAACGGTAGAACAATTACGTAAACCTTTGGGTTACCGCGTGGATTTTTTAAAAGTTTTGGTTACCACGTGTAAAACCCAAAACCTCAAGGTTACCACTTGGAATTTCCCTTTATTTTATTACTTTGTTTACCTTTGATGACCTCTATTTTTAATATAGTCCTTACTAGTTTCCTATTAATAACGAAATATATATTTCCTTAAATTAACTAAAAGATATCCTACAAGATTTAGAAAATTAAATAAATTTTATTTAATGAAATAAAATTCCTATTTTATTTAATTTGCTAAAAAAATTAAGTTGCAACACTAATCCTTTTACAAACTGACGATGCTAGATGTTATAATCTCTTCTTCAATCATCTAATAATTCAAAGTTTTTTTAAGCATTGCAGCAAATTCCTTGACATTCTATATAGCAATTTGCAAAGGGCAATCCCCCATCATCCAATACTCTTCCAACCCACTGATTTTGCTACCATTGTTTATACCACCGATTTTCGTGTTTTTAATTTTAGGTTGTTAGCGGGAATTTAAAACGAGCCATGGCTTGAGCTAATATGGGATATGACAAACATTAATATAGAAAATCATTAAACGCACACACGAAAGAAAATTGTAGCAAATTGAACGAAATGGAGTACACCAGATTAGAAGGTACGGGGAAATTATGCAGACATAAGAACAACAAAATGTATAAGATGAAAGAAAAATAGCAAGTGATTCAGAAATGAGGAAAACCCAGGAAGCAATCTACGAAATGAAAGGCAGAGACGAGAAAACAACCTGAGTGACATCATCCGCAATGTTAACAGATTCAAAGTCAGCCCTTGCTTGGCTTTTAATGGCGGATTTCATCAATTTTGAGACGTCTACAAAAAGGGGAAGGGACTTGGGAGTTTTTCGTACGAAGTGAGGAATTTGAGTGCGGCGAAAAGAATGGTTTGGAATTGTAAGAGAGTTGAAGCATGAAGTAGCTCTGTGATGAGGCTTGAAGCAAGTAGCCATACCGGAAATGACTGAAGATGAAGAAGCCATGGTTACTTACCCCAAGAAATCTCTATGACCTAGCATTTTATACAAGTAAAAGTTCGCTCACAATAATCTAATTTTTCTATCATCAAACTCGTGTAATTAAAATACCTACTAGTTTTGATTTTTTTTAAATAAGATAAATTAAAATAAAAAATTGAGAAAAATGTAAAAAGAATGTTAGAATTTTTTAGTAAATTTTCAAAATTTTTCTTTTATTTTATACTTCTTCCTATTCAATTTAAATGTCCTATTTAGTTTTTCACACTTACAGGGTAATATTTTAATCCTTAATATCTCAAATTATCAATCATTATATTGAGACGAATCAAACAAGATCCCACGTGACTATGTTTTGACTTATAGATTAAGAGTGAAATACAAATTAAGAGTGATAAGTGAATACTGCCAAAAAACTAAATGGGACATTTATGCTGGATAGGAGGTAGTATAAATTTTTAGTTTACGCTTTTTATAAATTACCAACTATAGCAGGTTATTCGATTGTTCGAGTTTACTCTAGGAAAATACCACATAAAGTTAGGATTATTCATGGTTAATCAATAGGCGAGATTATTATAGGAAAATCATAAAAAGTTAGATTATTTTAGGTAATTTTTTCTTTATACTATTCAAAGGAGAATCGGACTTCGATAGGTCTTGCTTGTGTCGGAAAAACACTATAAATGAAAATAAAAACTAACAGAATAAGGTTATTGTAGTAGAATAATAAAAAAATATTGTTGTTATCAAAGGTGAAAAATAGTTGTAAAACGATTTTGAAAAACAAAAGAAGAAATAATTCCCTCATGTGTTTTGGCAAATAGTTACTAGGAAAATATTTCTCTTTTATTCCACCAAAATAAGGTTGAACATCTTATTTTCGATAATCTTCCTCATACAACTAAATTTTTATATCATCTATATTTTCTTTTAAATTCAGCTCTACTTAACTTATATTTGGGTAGTTTAACTTTTATTTTCCTTATTGAATATTTACCCTCACTACAAACATGAGTTATAGTAAATATTATAAGGATCATTTTTCCATATTTCAATTCTCATATAGATCGACCTACCACGTAATAAAAACTTATATATGAATTATTCCCAAAACAAGTTATAAATGTTGTAAGATTTGTGAAATATCTCAACATATATTTTCACAATATTTTATTGTGTATACACACTTGGAATTTTTACCCTCTTTCGACAGATAATAAGGTCAAGGAAAAAGCTCTTAGCTACCACGCCATCATTCTCAATAACTCACATTTTTACTCCATATATTTTAACCTAGGACACAATGTAGGCGCTTATAATTAAGAGAAATTATACATGATAGCACTTAGTCTTTAAGAAATGCGAATGCAATGGTAGCATTTCCTAAAGAAAATCCACAACGTAATAATGTACTGATTAACTTAATTGAACAGTAACATTAAAGGGCCAAAAATCTAATTTAAGACGTTAATTGGTATTAAATATTATTAATGCCCTTTAATACAGTCTCATTTACCTGACCTAACTTCCCTCCTCTTTTTTCGGATTTTCAAATGAAAATCAATCTTCATCTTTAATTTCTGAGAATCTCATCATTGTTCTTCATCTCCGTCGAATGTATGTAGTTCTTCTTGATTCGTTTGATCCTCAAATAATAAGGGTATAATTAGGGTACGCTTTCAATCACATTTGTTTTTTTTTTAATTGCATAATTAGGGTTTGCTTTGTCTTAATTGTTTTGTGAATTATTATGTTGCTAAAGATTAGAGCTTTCATCATTTGTTTCATTGTGTTTCATGTTATAAAATAAGGGAAATGGTGATCTTAAGGTTTACATGGATGGCTAGTGAAGTTAAATTAACAGTACCAGACAAGGATAGAAAAACAATATTGGATTTGAATTTTGATTGGGAGAATATGAGTATTAACTCAGGGAAGGACATGCCAAGACACCCCAAATTTGCTTATGTGTATAAAAGGAGCGTCATTGGTTGGATTTTTATCATGATTTAACAAGGATGTTTGCAAAGTTACATTGTAAGGAGTTGATAGTAATTTCGATTGATGTACATGAAGAGGAGAATGCATTGATGAAGTCAGTTAAGAGTCTTAGGAAGTTGCAGGTATCCACTAAGCAACAACCCTTTGAGCATCAAACTACTAAGCAACAACCTATTAAGCATCATAGTACTAAGCATCTATTAAGCATCATAGTACTAAGCATCAGTGGTCATTGCTACACCTGCATCTAACAACAATGATAACTTTGATATCCATGTCTGTCGCCGTGACTAGTGGCCTTGAAGAGCTCATTAGGTATGCACATGAATTTTGCGACTTAGTTAAAGGACATAAGTGAAAAGGATGCAAATGAAATGTTGAGATGAGTGAGAATGAAAAGCAATTTATGTTATCTAAAGGAGAATGAGTAAATGCTACCAACTACCTACAATGATACTTCAGTAATTTAACAATAATTCTTAAACCAACTTTACAGATACTTTTTAGTTAAGTTAAATAGTCGATGTGATGCTGTAGAATTTTTTTAAAAAAGCTACCATTAGCGTTTCTTAAAAGGTAGGTGTTAATTTCTCTATAATTAAAATTCTTACTTAGGTTATCATATAACCATTAATGACATCAAATGTTTTAGAATAAATAGAATCAAAGCTAAAGTAATCTTATGTAAACATTATTGTAAGAAACAAATTTAATGTTCTGGTATCATCAAAATTCAAATTCTTTCCGTATTTATATCATCAAATTCAAATAGTCGATTTGACAAATTATTTCAGATTTGAGTTTTGAAATTTAATGTTTTTTTGAAAAAAAAGTTTGAAACTTTGTAAAATAGATATGAAATGTTGAATTTATCAAATAATATATATTTCATTTTTCTTGATTTGAAATGTTGCTACTAAAATTTTTGTTTTCGAATTTCAACTTTTTATATAATTAACTTTTTCATTATCTACCTCATTTTCATTAAAAAACAGTTTTTGTAATCTTGTGATTGATTGATTTCGTTCTCATCGAATTTTATGGATGCTCTGGTTCTTCTTCTTCATCTATTCTTTATCACTGATTTGTCATTTTTGTTGAGGTTCATCTGAAATTATTATTTTATCCCCCATTTTGCCTACAAATGTTGGGTTTTGTTGTCCAATTTATCCCATTTTTTGATGTTAAGTAACTCCTAAGCCCTAGATCTACAGTTATACATGCATATTTTGAGGGAAAAAACATCCTTTTAGGACCTATTTTGATTGCATTACCGTCAATAAATAATATATGAAAATTATTGTATACTACATTGTAAATAATTTTGAAAGGTCATCACAACTATTATGAAAATCATTGTAAATAATTTAGGAAAAATTGTCGAAAATAATCCAACCTTTTACTTATCCGCTGTAAATAATCCCACCTATTGATTATATTCTAATAATCTCATCTTTAATATATATTTGCTCCCAGCATACCCTATAGGTAAGGGAAAGGGTGGTGTTATGACGAATTTGAGGGTGGAGTTATGGTGCTTTAGGTCATTGGGTATGCTGGGAGAAAAAACATACAAAAGTGAGGTTATTCGCAGCGGATGAATGAAAGGTTGGATTATTTTTGACAATTTTTCCAATAATTTATTGTATATATTCCATTATTATTATTATTATTATTATTATTATTATTATTATTATTATTATTATTATTATTTGTTTATTTATTTATTTATTTATTTTAGGAAAAAAATTTTGTATTACCCAATCAAAAAAAGGGATACAAGGGGACTACGACCCATAGGTTTCCAACTAATCTCCCCTAGACAACATCAGTGTGAACACGGAGCCCACCTTCTAGGAAGGATTTCAAAGATTGATGGAAGAACTGCTCCCCCAGTTGCCTCTTAAAGATTGATCTCAGGAAAGCCTATGATACTCTTGACTGGGATTTGATCCACGACATGTTGATAGCGCTTAATTTTTCGATGAGGTTCACAAAGATAGTTATGGCGTGTGTCACATCTACTCAGTATTCCCTGGTTATTAATGGCATCCCCCTCTCTATATTCCACCCAAAGGGAGGTGTATGACAAGGAGACCTTATGTCCCCCCTATTTTTCATTATAGGCATGGAATACCTTTTGAGGACTCTAAACTTGGCCAGCGAGCAACCAGAGTTCAAATTCCACCCGAGATGCAGCAAGCTCAAGCTCAATCACCTTGCTTTCGCAGATGACCTTATGATCTTCTGCAAGGGTGACCTTTAGTCCATCAAGATCATGATCAGGGAAGTAGAATACTTTTCCTCCTGTTCCGGACTCAAAGCAAACAAGTCCAAATCTGGTATATACCTTGCAGGAGTCAGCAGTGACTTTAGAGATCAAGCTGAGCAAATCATTGATTACAGGTTTGAGAGCCTCCCGGTCAAGTATCTAGGGATGCCCCTCACCTCTAAAAGATACTCAGTCACAGATTGTGAGTATCTGGTTGACAAAATGACAGCTCGAATTAGATTTTGGTATGCAAAAAACTATCCTAACAGCTCGCCTTCAGCTAGTCAACTCTGTTATGATAAGTATCACTAGTTACTGGTGCCAAGCTGTGATTATCCCTTAAAAAAGTGCTTCGACAGGTTAACACAATCTGTAGATCCTTCCTATGGTTTGGCTCCATGGATTCTAAGAGCCCTGGGAACGTTAGCTGGGAAAAAGTGTGCAAGCCGAAGAAAGAAGGTGGTCTTGGAATCAGAGACCTGGAGACCTGGAACTTGGCTGCAGTGGGTAAAGTCGCTTGGCACATCAGCACCCTCCATAAGTCTCTATGGATGAAATGGATTTATGAGGTATACATGAAAGGAGGCAACTGGCTTCTTTTCAACCCCACCCCGTCACTTCTAGTTGGGTTGTTAAGAAACTAGTAAGGTCAAAGACAAACTTTTGAGGTGGATGAACTCACCGACATACTTTATCACAAAAGTATACAATGACCTTAGGGGGGGAGGTAATAGAGTCGGATGGAACCACTTTGTATGGAATAGGATAACCACCCCTAGAAGCAGGTTCATAGCTTGGTTGGCGTTTAACAACCGTTTGAAAACTAAACATCGCCTAAACCTTGCTGGGGTCGTTAGATTCATGCCTGATTTGTGACATGGAGAGTGAAATAGTGAATCATCTTTTGTTCCAATGTCCATTTAGTCAAAAGTGTATATCTAAACTAAAGTAGGGGTACGAGAATACTTGTAAAATGAAGTTTCTAGAAGATACTATCAAGAGGAACCGCTTGGCACGACACAAAAGGAAACAGTTTGAGGCCACGCTCTGCAACCTCATTTATTCAATTTGGAGGTCCATAAATGATGCTGTGTGGAACTACTAGGTCCCAATGGTTTACCAAGTGGTCAAAAGCGTCAAAGACGCCTCGGAGACCAGATTCAATTTCCTAGCGTCCTTGAGATCTAGTCCAGCTTGAAGCCCTACAACTTTTGTCTCTTTGTTCGGTGCTCATTTGTCCCCGGAACCGTCTCTAGCTCTCGCGGTATGAGCGTATGCTCTCGACTTCTACTGTATCAACCTCATAAGTAGTCTTGCTTTCTTACTTATTTTTGTAGACTGGCCAATTTGTTGACTCTTTTTGTTTGTGTTTTGTCATGGTTATAATATTATTATTATTATTATTATTGTTATTATTATTACATATATGTATACACACACACACATATATATATATACATACTTATACATATATATATATATATTATATATATATATATATATATATATATATATATATATATATATATATATATATATATATATATATATATATATATATATATATATATATATATATACATATATATATATATATATATATATATATATATATATATATATATATATATATATATATATATATATATATATATATATATATATATATATATATATATATATATATTATATATATATATATATATATATATATATATATATTATATATATAGGGAGGGATCTAATACGAAGGTATTGAAAATGAGAAGGGTAAGAAGGATTATACACCCTTGATTTCACTACAATAAAAAAATCTATGGTTACGATTGAGCCAAAAACACATAATTATAAAAGTAACTGTAACACCCCCATAATTAGGCCAAATTTTAATAAGGATTTTTAAGGAAAACAGAGACCAAAGCCTAATCACGGAAGCGTTACCGCCACATCTATCCCTGATAAGGAATAAATGTAAGGCTAAAAAACCTATATAAAATAATCCTATACAATTTAAGATCTACACAATTTTTACAACTGGAAGTGAAATTTTAACTGAGACGTGACTACTAATAAAACTAATTTTCTAGGTGAACATCACTCTACGATTCCCTCGCGATTGATAACCTGCAAAAAGAAGAATACAAGAAAAACAAGGGAAAACTCCCAAAAATCAGGAAAACTGAGTAATTCCAACTCCATCCCGTAAAACAGTTTTAGTTGAAATAATTTAAGAAAACAAACTATAATTGAGTTGAAAATAGTTGTAGAAATTAAAGTAATATAAAGTTGAGTTAAAGATCGATTTTATGAATATAAATATATTAACACATAAGCCAATTAATTAAGTTGACATTTAATGATGACAACACATATATCCAATTTTAATTTGAGGGAACGAGAACGCCAGTAGGCCGAGGCTTTAACCCTATACCTACTTCATCAAGAGGTCGTCACCCCAAATAATTCATCAAGGCTAGTAGAGTAGTCTCAAGTAACCCTAATCGTATCGAGCATCAAAAGCAATAATAATAATAACCTGTCGGCAGCTATACTAACCAAACAGGGCAACCTGTTCATCACTCTTATACTTGGATCACAACAAATATAAGAGCTTCATTCACATCGTTACACTTTACGTGATTTAATATATTTTATTAATTAGTCGCGAGCACATAAAATATTGCCAAACATTACATTATACATTTCATGTAATGATCACAAATTTTCTCAATAAATATATATCTGAAAAATATCCAACTGAAATCTCATTTGTCAAATCACCTCCTTAACATCAATTTTGGTCACACCAACAATTAAAATCATAAATATTTCTCTTTCGACTCAAATCGTCTTGCAAAACCATTATTAAAATAACTAGTATAACTTCCATAAAACAATAAAATAAATATTTTTCTTTCAAATTTAAACCGTATCAAATTTTGTTATTAAAATAATAATATCCATTTTATCAAGATAACAATTATAAATTCAAAGTTTGACAAAAATAATAGTATGTATAATTTTGAGAATTAAATATATAAAACATAGTATCACACAAAATAATATCATATAAAATCAAATATCCAATTTAAATACATTAGTTATCACTTAGCACATAATACTAACGGGATAAACCTAATTAGATGGACATTGAGAATTACCTTGTGAAAAGAGCCCTAGAACATAAATGTATGCTCCTATCAACTTTCTTTACCAACTTTATATTTGAATTATAATTTTTGTTTGTAATTTGTAGATAGGATATCTAAAGATTGAAATTATATAAAAGAGAAAAGAAATTGATAATAGGTGTAAAGAGAAAAGAATGGTTAATGAGAGAAAAGAATTAGAATGAGAAGAGAGAAAACTGATTTAGATGAATATCAAATATGATAAACGGTCTAATTTATAGGTATAAAATGGAGGTTAATAAGAATGGAGAAAAATGGGAAGGATGATACAGTTAAATGGGTAGTTATTTTAAGAATGGAGGAAGGAAGTTAATATATTTTTTTTGTAACTGTGTAATTATTTTTTTTTTATATTTTTTGTAACCGTGTAATCATTTTTTTTATACAATTATTATTATTATTATTATTATTTTTTTAAATAAAACTACTCCTAAATTTTTGGGTTTTCATTTTCTTATCTTCTTTTTTTTTTTGTGTATTTAACGTGAGACTTATTTTTTTTTGACAAAGTTTCTTTAATTTGTATTCTTGTATTTTAACTTATAAATTATTTATTTTTCTATTGTTATTTTTATTTTTAAATTTTTATTTTTAATTTTTTTTTTCTAAAATATCTCGGATATTACATACACTCCCCCTTAAAACAAAAGTTCGTCCTCGAACTTAAAGCCAAACCTCAGAAATACTGATATACAATTAGTTGGTTTTATAGTCATATTCTACCCTCCTTTACGAAGTTTCGTCCTCGAAACTTAACCGATAACGTACTAATCAAAATTAAAAACATATAACATATAACTCACTAAACGAAATTATGAAAGGGTTTGGGTTGGGTGGGTCTCTTCTCACGTTAGCATATGAATAATTAAAATATATATATAAATATAAATCAAAGACAAAATAATAATAAAAATGAGCAATCAAACAATGCATATAAATCAAGCACTTCAAATACGTATCCCATCGTATCCCACGCTCAAAACTTACTATAATTAAATTAATTAATTAATTTATTTAGCCTATATTCATTTTAATTTTACCTATTTTACCAATTAAATTTAACTAATTTTAACTGAATATTGCCCAAATGATCTTAAATCTAAGCTCTGATACCACTTTGTAACACCCCCATAATTAGGCCAAATTTTAATAAGGATTTTAAGGAAAACAGAGACCAAAGCCTAATCACGGAAGCGTTACCGCCACATCTATCCCTGATAAGGAATAAATGTAAGGCTAAAAAACCTATATAAAATAATCCTATACAATTTAAGATCTACACAATTTTTACAACTGGAAGTGAAATTTTAACTGAGACGTGACTACTAATAAAACTAATTTTCTAGGTGAACATCACTCTACGATTCCCTCGCGATTGATAACCTGCAAAAATAAGAATACAAGAAAACAAGGAAAACTCCCAAAATCGGGAAAGCGAGTAATTCCAACTCCATCCAGTAAAACAGTTTTAGTTGAAATAATTTAAGAAAACAAACTATAATTGAGTTGAAAATAGTTGTAGAAATTAAAGTAATATAAAGTTGAGTTAAAGATCGATTTTATGAATATAAATATATTAACACATAAGCCAATTAATTAAGTTGACATTTAATGATGACAACACATATATCCAATTTTAATTTGAGGGAGCGAAGCAATAAAGGGCTTTACCCTATACCTACTTCATCAAGAGGTCGACCCCAATAACTAGTATAACTTCCATAAAATCTTTCAAAACCATTATTAAAATAACTAGTATAACTTCCATAAAACAATAAAATAAATATTTTTCTTAAATTTAAAAATATATCACACAAAATAATATCATATAAAATCAAACATCCAATTTAAACACATTAGTTATCACTTAGCACATAATACTAACGGGATAAACCTAATTAGATGAACATTGAGAATTACCTTGTGAAAAGAGCCCTAGAATATAAATGTATGCTCCTATCAACTTTCTTTACCAACTTTATATTTGAATTATAATTTTTGTTTGTAATTTGTAGATAGGATATCTAAAGATTGAAATTATATAAAAGAGAAAAGAAATTGATAATAGGTGTAAAGAGAAAAGAATGGTTAATGAGAGAAAAGAATTAGAATGAGAAGAGAGAAAACTGATTTAGAGGAATATCAAATATGATAAACGGTCTAATTTATAGGTATAAAATGGAGGTTAATAAGAATGGAGAAAAATGGGAAGGATGATACAGTTAAATGGGTAGTTATTTTAAGAATGGAGGAAGGAAGTTAATATATTTTTTTTGTAACTGTGTAATTATTTTTCTTTTATATTTTTTGTAACCGTGTAATCATTTTTTTTGTACAATTATTATTATTATTATTATTATTTTTTTAAATAAAACTACTCCTAAATTTTTGGGTTTTCATTTTCTTATCTTCTTTTTTTTTTTGTGTATTTAACGTGAGACTTATTTTTTTTTGACAAAGTTTCTTTAATTTGTATTCTTGTATTTTAACTTATAAATTATTTATTTTTCTATTGTTATTTTTATTTTTAAATTTTTATTTTTAATTTTTTTTTTTCTAAAATATCTCGGATATTACATACACTCCCCCTTAAAACAAAAGTTCGTCCTCGAACTTAAAGCCAAACCTCAGAAATACTGATATACAATTAGTTGGTTTTATAGTCATATTCTACCCTCCTTTACGAAGTTTCGTCCTCGAAACTTAACCGATAACGTACTAATCAAAATTAAAAACATATAACATATAACTCACTAAACGAAATTATGAAAGGGTTTGGGTTGGGTGGGTCTCTTCTCACGTTAGCATATGAATAATTAAAATATATATATAAATATAAATCAAAGACAAAATAATAATAAAAATGAGCAATCAAACAATGCATATAAATCAAGCACTTCAAATACGTATCCCATCGTATCCCACGCTCAAAACTTACTATAATTAAATTACTTAATTAATTTATTTAGCCTATATTCATTTTAATTTTACCTATTTTACCAATTAAATTTAACTAATTTTAACTGAATATTGCCCAAATGATCTTAAACCTAAGCTCTGATACCACTTTGTAACCACTTTGTAACACCCCCATAATTAGGCCAAATTTTAATAAGGATTTTTAAGGAAAATAGAGACCAAAGCCTAATCACGGAAGCGTTACCGCCACATCTATCCCTGATAAGGAATAAATGTAAGGCTAAAAAACCTATATAAAATAATCCTATACAATTTAAGATCTACACAATTTTTACAACTAGAAGTGAAATTTTAACTAAGACGTGACTACTAATAATACTGATTTTCTAGGTGAACATCACTCTACGATTCCCTCGCGATTGATAACCTGCAAAAATAAGAATACAAGAAAAACAAGGGAAAACTCCCAAAAATCAGGAAAACTGAGTAATTCCAACTCCATCCCGTGAAACAGTTTTAGTTGAAATAATTTAAGAAAACAAACTATAATTGAGTTGAAAATAGTTGTAGAAATTAAAGTAATATAAAGTTGAGTTAAAGATCGATTTTATGAATATAAATATATTAACACATAAGCCAATTAATTAAGTTGACATTTAATGATGACAACACATATATCCAATTTTAATTTGAGGGAACGAGAACGCCAGTAGGCCGAGGCTTTACCCCTATACCTACTTCATCAAGAGGTCGTCACCCCAAATAATTCATCAAGGCCAGCAGAGTAGTCTCAGGTAACCCTAATGTGCACACCCCTTCTACTTGGATCACAACAAATAGAAGGAAGACCAAAAATCGTATCGAGCATCAAAAGCAATAATAATAATAACCTGTCGGCAGCTATACTAACCAAACAGGGCAACCTGTTCATCACTCTTATACTTGGATCACAACAAATATAAGAGCTTCATTCCCATCGTTACACTTTACGTGATTTAATATATTTTATTAATTAGTCGCGAGCACATAAAATATTGCCAAACATTACATTATACATTTCATGTAATGATCATAAATTTTCTCAATAAATATATATCTGAAAAATATCCAACTGAAATCTCATTTGTCAAATCACCTCCTTAACATCAATTTTGGTGACACCAACAATTAAAATCATAAATATTTCTCTTTCGACTCAAATCGTCTTTCAAAACCATTATTAAAATAACTAGTATAACTTCCATAAAACAATAAAATAAATATTTTTCTTTCAAATTTAAACCGTATCAAATTTTGTTATTAAAATAATAATATCCATTTTATCAAGATAACAATTATAAATTCAAAGTTTGACAAAAATAATAGTATGTATAATTTTGAGAATTAAATATATAAAACATAGTATCACACAAAATAATATCATATAAAATCAAACATCCAATTTAAACACATTAGTTATCACTTAGCACATAATACTAACGGGATAAACCTAATTAGATGAACATTGAGAATTACCTTGTGAAAAGAGCCCTAGAATATAAATGTATGCTCCTATCAACTTTCTTTACCAACTTTATATTTGAATTATAATTTTTGTTTGTAATTTGTAGATAGGATATCTAAAGATTGAAATTATATAAAAGAGAAAAGAAATTGATAATAGGTGTAAAGAGAAAAGAATGGTTAATAAGAGAAAAGAATTAGAATGAGAAGAGAGAAAAATGGGAAGGATGATACAGTTAAATGGGTAGTTATTTTAAGAATGGAGGAAGGAAGTTAATATATTTTTTTTGTAACTGTGTAATTATATTTTTTTTAATATTTTTTGTAACCGTGTAATTATTTTTTTTTTATACAATTATTATTATTATTATTATTATTTTTTTTAAATAAAACTACTCCTAAATTTTTGGGTTTTCATTTTCTTATCTTCTTTTTTTTTTTTGTGTATTTAACGTGAGACTTATTTTTTTTTTTGACAAAGTTTCTTTAATTTGTATTCTTGTATTTTAACTTATAAATTATTTATTTTTCTATTGTTATTTTTATTTTTAAATTTAAAAAAAAAATTTTTTTTTTCTAAAATATCTGGATACAAAAGTAAATCATTTTTTGTATATATAGTAACTAAACAAAATCAAACAAAAATCCTTCTCATTCTTCTCATTTTAAAATCCTTCTTATTTGATCTTACATCTATATATATATATATATATATATATATATATATATATATATATATATATATATATATATACATTTTTCCCATTCCCGTTTGTCAACCGTTTCGATTATAACTTCGGATCGAGTAATGTCAGTGTTCGATAAATCTAAAAAAGGAACACTTTTGCCATTTTGAAAAACAATCCCTAAAGTTAGGATTATTAATGATTAATTAATTGGTGGTTATTGTAGGAAAATTATGAAAATGTTGAATTATTTTAGGTAATTTTTTCGTTTGAAAAATACTCTGTTTGTTCCTTAAAGAAGTTTTCATTTGCCATTTTGTGGTGCTTCATTTATTGTTCCCATAAAGAATATATATTTCCATTTATATCAGAAATTTTAGATAAAAATAACCTTTTTATCCTCTTTTTGATATTTTATTATTAATTCTTATGTTCTCACATGATTTCTTTAACAATTTTATATTTTTTTATCGTTTTCATATGTTCCCCAGTAATTTTATAAAAACATTTTGGAAAATACTTTTAAAAATCTGATTTTTTGCTTGTTCTCTTTTAAAAATCCCACCTTTCGATAATTTTTTTAAAATCCGACCTTTTGCCTCCGTTTTTTTTTATAGTACATACCTCCCTAGCTTACCTGAACAACGGGTTAATTTCAATTTTTTTTTAAAAAAAGAAATTCGAAATTAAAAAACCCAACTGCTATAAAGTTGGTCTTCTTCTTCCCACGCAACCATGGCATTTGGCTCCCACTCAATCATGGCATTTGGCTCCCACTCAACCATGGCATCTAGTACAATAAATTACCTATTCTTGATGTAATATAACACCAATTCCATCCAAAAGAAGAAACTAAAACCATTCTAAAGAACACTAATTCATTCATTAATCAACACTAAAAATCAAATAAACAATGCAAATTACTGTACCTACAGTCACTAGTTAAAAACTACACAGCCAAAATTTTGATCAAACAAAATGTCCCAGTAATTTAACACTAAAAACCCTTCAAAAAAGAATCCCCAATTATGCAACAAATTAAGATTCACAAAAATAGATCCCCAAATTACCACTGAAAACCCCAATTATACACCGACGGTCACTAGTTTGAACTACACTGACAAAATTTTGATCAAACGAAAAAGTTCCGGTAATTACCACTATAAAACCCATCAAAAAAGTTTCAATTATACAAAAATATTACAATATTAACCTTCATAAGATGGAACCCTAGATTAAAGAGAACTAAACTATTTTCCAAAAAAACGCTCAAGAAAAGGAAGCAAAAACAAATTAACAACCTCTATAACGTCGATCTAGATCCAAATCACCATGATCTGTGTTATTTAAGGAGGACGCCAAGAAAGAGCAGAAATAAAGACTGAAATTTCAAGAAAAAGTGGGAGCAAACATCTGAGCTTAAAAAACCTACAAAAACAATTTCTACTATCTGAATTAGACCCAATAGTTCCTTTAGCACTTGCACCATTAGCAGATCCTTGAGCATTTGCACCATTAGCAGTTCCTTCAGCATTTTCAGGATGGGTTTTGAAGATGTGAGGAGAGAGAAAATATATAGGTGAAAAGAAAGAGAAAGAGAAGGTAAGGGTTATGGTGGATGAGCAACAAAAAATAAATGAAAATGATGAATTTTTAAATTTATCAGGTAACCAGTAAAATTATACTATAAAAGAAAATTGAGGCAAAAAGTCAGATTTTTAAAAAACAATCGAAAGGTGGGATTTTTAAAAGATAACAAGCAAAAGGTCAGATTTTTAAAAGTAAATTTTTCAAAAAAATTTTATTAGTTGTGGTCCCCATGTTTTTTACACTAACTTATTTTTAATAATTTTTTAATGTTTATGATCCATACTTTTCCTCAATCAGTTTTATTATTCAATAAGAAAATATATAAATTATTTAAAATATTCAATCTTTCTAAATTTCCTTGAAAATTGCTTATGAGAACTTCATAAAGGAACAGAGGAAGTAGTTTTTCTATGCGTTTAGTTTTTTTTATTTTTCAAATAAAAAAGCCTATATTTTCTAGGAAAATTTGATTTTAACGGTACGAAATATAGCTCATTTGCTTTTAAAGGTTTGAACTTTCATTTATTTTTTAAAGGTATGAAGTGTTTACATTTTTAAAGGTTCGATTTACCTTTTACCAGTTGAAATGATATTTTTCATCTTTTTTTTCCATCTTTCTTCTTCCATCTTGTACTAGTGATTCCCTTTCTATTTTTTCATCATTTTTCAATCCCAAAACTCTTTTTCTTCAATTATTGTTCCTTCGAAAAAGAAATCAAGGAAGAAGGATTTGAAGAAATTAAAGAAGAAATTCAGGATACTATAAATGTAGTTTTGAATATTATTATTTTTTTTTGAAGAATTTTATTTTCTGAAAGATTAATAGTTTGTCATTTTTCTTCAATTGGTATTTGTTTGTCATCTTTCTACAATTGGATATATCCATGAAGATACTTAATGGCATTCACTAAATCTTGAACGCGACGGTGGTAGGCATGCGACCAACCCATCAAGATTGATTAGTCCAATACATGTATTAAACTAAACTAATTCTTTTTTTAACTTTTCAATACAAGCTCATCCTCAAAGAAAACTTATTTCCTCTCTGATATTATTTTAAGCTTTATTCTCCCAAATAACTATAGCACCACCATCATCGTAGTATCCACGACAATTGTCATCGTCATCTCCAATGAAATTTTAATCTCATGTATGGGACAGAATGTTATATGGGACAGAATGTTGGCCTGTAAAGAAGGTTTTCGAACAGAGGATGGAAGTAACGGAGATGCGTATGTTGAGGTGGATGTGTGGTAAGACTATGTTGGATAGGATAAGAAACCAGGAGTTCAGGGAGACGTTAAGGGTTGCACCTATCTCCGCAAAGATGCGGGAGAACAGGTTGAGATGGTTTGGGCATGTGCAGAGAAAGACACATGACGCCCCAGTAAGAAGGATCGAATGCATCATAGTGGAGGGTAAGAGAAGTCGAGGACGACCTAAGAGAACGTGGGAGGAACAAATCAAAAGTGATATGCATGAACTTCACCTCTCCAAGGACCTGACCAGGGCTAGGGCCAGTTGGCGGCGCCTTATCCAAGTCCTAGATTAGTAAACCTGTCCCTTTACCCCCTCGTTCGTCTTTATCCTTTGCCTTTTTGTCGCTTTTTACCTGTTTCTTTGATCTTATCTTTGTTTTTGTGTGTGTGCTTCTATTCTATTTGCCAACTGCAGGTTTCTCTTGCTAGAAGACCGTTCTCGAGCCGGGGGACTCTTTGATCGCACTCTCCTTATGGGTATGAACATGCCATCGTTCCTCCCTCCCCAGACCCTGATCATAGTTTTCTTTGAGCGGGATACACTGGGTATGATGATGATGATGATGATGATATTTCAAGCATTGTAACTCAATAAGTTAGCTAATTATATCCCATAAAAAATGGTTTTTATTTTTCATTGAATAAGTCTTAAATAGCCGATTCTAAACCTTAAAATGTCAATTTTAAAGCTTAAAATGTCAATTTTAAAGCTTAAAATGTCTACTCCAATACTTAAGTTTGATATCCTCTCCAAAGCTTATAATATTAACTTCAAGCCATAAATTACCATTTTCAAGCCTTAAAATGTTAATTTCACGGCTTAAAATGTCTACTCCGATACTTATGTTTAACAATCTACCTAAAAGCTTAAAATGCCAATACCAAGCATTATATTGCCAATTTCAAGCATTAAAAGGCCAATTTCAATGCTTAGATAGCCTACCTCAATACCGAGATTTAATATCCTACTCCAAACCTTAAAATGTTAACTCCAAGGCTCAAATTCTCGATTTCAAGGGTTAAATTGACTACTCCATGACTTAAGTACTATAAATTATTAATCACCTACTCTATAAACCATACTAACTTGTAATTTAACATCTATTCTTTGATTCAAGTACTGTAAATTATTAATCTCCTACTCCATTAACTATTGTCGACTCCAGGACTCAAGTTGTCGATACCAAAGGTTAAAATGCCAATTTGAAGGATTAAAATTCATACTCCAAATATTAAATGCTCATTCAAGAATTAGCAAAAGAATAAAAATTATTCAATTGTGAATATTTTAAAAAATAAAATAAAATATATATTTACTTATAATTATGTATTCCAATAGTGTTTGATATAATAGAATTCCCTTATTTGATGCCATTGAAGAAGAAATTAAGCATTGAGAAATTCAATCTTGATAGAGTTATTTGATTCTCTTTGTTGGAAAGGAAGATAATATTATTTTTTATATTAAAGTTTCTGATACTAATGGGCTGGACTTTGATGTCGCATATAAGCGACGGCCGCACATGAGATTAACTGTTAACTGAATGGCATTTGGGGTAAAGGAATGGAGTGTTGTATCTCTTCTCATCGATGATTATTTGGATCGTAAAATATGAAGAGGATACGATACTACACACAATGCTAAGTGCTAACATACAAAAATATTTCATATTCCAACAAGCCAGAAAACAACCACAACAAAGTGGAGAATCCTCTCAAGTCAGGCCACATTTGATCTTTTTGGATGATCTTTCAATAAACCATCAAGATCTACCTAAAGATTACACTTAACTTAACCGATGAAGAAAGGAGAGAAAGACTTAGAATTCCGGAAACATTCATAACAGTTCTTCAGAACCCTGCAGTGGAAGCGTTGATTACAGCTTCAATTCCGATATTTGACACTCTCCTCATGATATTGTATTTCCTCGGCACTGTGGCAAGACACAGCAGTCTTTTATCATGCATAATCTCAAGTATAGCGAGGATTGATCTTTATCTATTGACCAGATGGAGGAAGGCCAATGGTGTAAATAGCAGCTGGAATAATCAAGAACAGGTTTAAGCCATCCATAAGAAGCCTCGAGGACCCTACAAAACACAAGTAAATCATCAGCAAAGCTTAGATGGTTAAGCTTCAAAGTAGAGCATATGCGATGGAAACTGAAGTTGCGAAGTTGGCCAATATAGCACATAATCCTAGAATTGTATTCCATTCTCAAAATAAAAAGATGATACATTAGATCACCCTGTCTCAGGCCTCTTTTGGGAGATAAAGGACCAACAAAAGAGACATTCAAAAGCAACAAAAAGTGACAGTCTTCACAAACGTTTGAGGAAAACTAAAAGGCGTCATCATATATCTTGCATAAAATCCCAGTCTAAGGTGTCATACGGATTTCTTAAATCTACAATCACTAAGCAACCAGGAGCATAATGAGTCCTTCCCTACAATTTCACAATATCTAGACAGAAGACATCAGTCATATCTTTCACAAAAGCCATTGGAAAGGTTTTGCTTATTTCCATACAATAATACCAATCTTTGATTAACCATGAATAATACCAACTTAGGAGTTTGTTTTCTTAGAATAATACAAACTTTTATTAAGCATAAATTTACCTTTGTTTTTTGTCAAATAACCTATTATAAACAAAAGTTGGTATTATTCTTGGCAAACATCCCCTAAATTAGTGAAAGCTTATATAATTCACGGTAAATTTTCCAAAGCAATTTGGTTTTGGGATACCAAAGTATTAAGAACAAAACTTAACCTAGACCAGATGAACTTAGAAATGATATGTATATGTAATATGGTAAAACAAAAAGCAATGGGTTTAAAGTCATTGGAAGTACAAGCATTGTTAATAATGTCCATACTCACAATCTTTCAGGCTTTCTTAAATAAGCAGCTATTGATGCCATCTACACCAGCAGACTTGTCGTCAGGAATTGACCAGAGGAGCCTTAATATCACCAGGGGTGAAATTGAAATTAAGGAGACGAAGCTGATCCTTGGTCAGTTTATGACCAAGGTTAATGATATCCATTTGTAGACAGAGCCTTCCTAATCTCCATAATAGCTACAAAAGGCTTTGCTGATCTCGGATCCCCTCCATATCTGTAATAGTGCCACTAATAGAATCAAGAAACTCTGACATTATTCCTAGATCGTCTGCTGAATACTTTGATGGAAGAGTTTTGTGTTATCATCATCATAATGCAGCCAAGCCATTTAAGCCTTGTGGTAGGGGAAAGACCAATAGTTGTCTTGAGCTTCTTAAAGAATTCAGATTGCTAGCAGCTAGCATCTCATCTTTAGCCAAATTTTCACCCAAAGGACAAGAATGAAGATGACCTTGGATCATCTACAAATAAAGATCTGCTTGACCAACATCTTCCTGAACCTCAATTGACTTGAGATCTTAAAGGGATTTCTTCAACATTTTTCAGTCCGCTGAATTTGGAAGCCTGTATAGCCTGCAAGGTTTTTCTAAAATTTATTCACATTAATGATACATTCAATGACTCAAGCTATTACGCTTAAAGTCAACCAGGCCAAATTACCCTCGAAGCACGGTAGAAAAACTTTGCAAGTTACTCAAAGTGATTACAAAATTATGAAAAAAGAAACTGTAAATGAACAGAAGAATTTAGTAATAATTGGAAATGTGGGTAGAAATATGAGATGATGATTGATAGATTTCTTTTAATAAGGATTTTGAGTGGTGTAAGATACTCACAAATATGAAACAAGATAAAGCTCAATAAAAAATTTCTGAAAGCCTGTCCAATAAATTTCCTCCTCCTTTTTATGGTTCTTGTGACTCATCCCCTGCTTCCACAACTCACTCCGATACACCCTAACAGCACTATGTTGAATTTTCCAAATTGCTCTTTCTGTTTCGCCTCGCATAAGTCAAGTATATGGGTGGTTTGACCTGATACACAACAGAAACATGAAGTCAATTTGAAAATTCAATAAGAGACAACAAAGATTTGAACATTTAAGCCTCATCTTACAGGAGGTTTGGAGGTCAAATTGGATATACTCCTTTCTTTGTGAGCAATATCTTTCTTTAAGAGAATTGACAAGGGCAAATCTTCCCATTCTAAAGATTGATCAGCATGCAGCTCCCTTTTCTTTTTCTTCTTAACAGTTTTTTCCTTACTTGAGCCAGCTGTATCCATAGTATGGGTCTCATTACCATCTCTCAACTCCGTCTGCTCACAGTCATCTCCAAAAGAAGTTTCAGCAAAAGAACTCCTTAATTGCAATTGTGAGGACCTTTTATTCCTTGCCACAGTAACCATGTTAGACAAATCTGCCTGGATTCCATCCCCTATCTGCTTCTTGCTGTTTCCTTGAGGCCTTCTTGACCTGGTCTTGATTGGCATGTTCCTACAACTAGCATCAGCGTCAGAAACATGAGTACGAAATACACAATAGAGGAAACAAAAATCATTCAGAAGTCCAGAATTACTAGATATTATTCAGTGTCATCTTTTTAACAATTCAGAAAACTTGAAAACAAAAACATACACCATCACGCACCCATGTGAACATCTATGAATGCAAAAATGAGCAAATTAGGATATATAAGCTATAACGTCAAAAAAGAAAATCACCAAGATAGGTTTTTGCTGTAAAAATAGGATTCTTAGTTACAAGTTACAGCTGTGCAAACATTAGTTGTTTTGAGTTATCAAGTCATAAATGAGTTTGTAATCAATATGTTCACAAACATTAGCAAGTCAAGATATGATGTTTGAATTTGACACAGAATTAAACGAAATTTAAATTTTTGTTCAAGTATTTTTATTTACTATATGGACAAGATAGTTCAAGCTTTCAGCTCTAGTTAGCAGTTAATCCTTGTCCAGATCAACCACCCTAAAACACAAATCAAACATCAACCAAATCATTACAATGGCAGTCCAATTCATGAAACACTAGTCCTGCATTTGAAGCAGTTATACACTCCACTGAAAAACCTATGTTTCTAGAACACGAATTTGGGACAGTGCCCGACACATGTTCGAGTTCTAAGTCAATAATGACTGGAATTTTCTTACATGTCCGAGATTTGGACACGGACAAAGAAGTGAGTACAAGGGAAAAAGAAAGACGTTGAAGAGGAGAGATAAAGAAAAAACTCTATTTTTGAAAATACGTAGTGTGAAACGGAGGAGAGAAAAAAGAAAAAAAGATGCCGAACAAGTTGCCCCAAAAGATCACGGGCATGCTTATGCTTGCCTCTCCTTCACAAAATAACAACCCTAACGATTCATTAACAGTACGATTTTTATTTTCTTCAATTATAGATCTACTTTTCTTCCCTTCTACCATGTCCAAGAACAAATTGTCGAATGCAATCTAGACATTACGTCTGTGTTCGTGTTCGTGCCGTGTTTGAAATAATATGTGGGTTAAGATGAATGTTTGGGGAACGTAAGTGAACTAAGATCACAATGCAAACGCATTTCAGCCTTGGTTTTAAAAAGGCGCAAGGCTCCCTAAGGCGGTAAAGATCTCTAAAGCCTAGGCTAGGCGCTAGCCTTTGGGTGTGAGGCGCCTAAAAAGCCAAAAAAAAAAAATAAAAAACCCAAAAAACAAGAATCTGGACAAAGACAATAAATAAAGAAAAAGAAAAAAAAAGAAAACACAATTGGTGGGTACCTGTATATCATATGAGACTAAAACCAAAAGAAGCTCTAAGGTGCTTGACTTTAGCACAATAAAGCGCTCTAAGACACTTTAATTTAGGTACTATAAAGCTCTTTAAGGTGCTTGCCCTAAGAAATCACCTCGCAAAGCACTATCAAGGCGTCCAACCCATCGCACACCCAAGGCATTCACCTTAGACGTGCCTAGATGATCTATTAAAAACCAAGGATTTTTAGCCAGCATTAGAAAGTAAAGTGCGTCCACTAGAACAAATTTCAATCTCTACTGTAATAAAAAAACTATCAAGACATTAAAAAAAAGAGAGAGAAGGACAAGTAGTCAAGTACCAATAGCATTTTGCAATGGAGATTTGCCCCTTGGGCCCTAACACATACAAAGATAAATGCAAGGGAATGGCTTCAATTTTATAGGCTCAAAACAATTCATATCATTTGTTTCTTTGAGGTTTCATCCTTAGAAAATTCATTTATTTCCCTAAAGTTCTATTCTACTATCTAATAAACAAGAATTAAAAAGTGTATCGTAAAATGAAATAGGTAAGAAAAAGTAAAAACATAGTATATCATTCCCTATTCATATTATGTAACACACTACATATCCATTACCAAATTTTGTGACGTACAATGAACTATGTGTGCATAAATATGCACTATGTGTGCCAAAGTGTAAATGAATCACGCAGTGGAGATCTAGTTTCACCCATTCTCCGTTTTCCCCCGACTATCTAAATAATAGTCGATTCAAGTTGCATATATGTATCTATATACGCAATTTTTTTTTACTTCATGAAAAATAATTTTCGCCTTCCCACTTGCTCACATAAAAAGAACTAGTGGCAATGTCAAAATGAAATCATTGAAGAGCTAAATCATTCCACTAAGTTCACACGAGAAGTTTTCCCAAACACTGATTTCTCAAATGGCTAGCTCAATAGTAAAAAACAAGTACCTAAACAAGCGGTGAATAACTAATAACTACAAGAATCAGTTACATGGAGCCAATGAAGCATAGGTTATGGCCGAATCATATCAAATCAGAAGAAGGAAGTAGAAAAATAAAGAAACTTACTTGGTCTCTTCTGCATTGCCCTCATGGGAGTGTGTGCTTTTACTGCATAGAAAGTTTTGAAAGATCAAAAGTGCATTTTTAGCTTGATGAGTTATAATAAGAACTTACAAATGTTGCACAAGCATCATACCCTGACTTCAAAGGTTTTCTTGTAGTATTCAGGTTTCCACAATGCTTCTTTTTCTTAGAATCAGATCTAATGGCACTAAACTTCCTATTTTCTTGGATACCATACCCATCAGTGCTACATGCATCATTACAATTATTAGCATCCCCACTTGATTTATCATTTCTTTTACGCTTTCTTGATGCAACTCCTTTCAGACTACAGCACCATTACAGGAACAAAAGTATCTCCCACAACATTAGATATACAACATAAAACATTCAACCTTTAAGCACTTGAATTTTGAATTAATGGCAATTCAAAGTGGAATATAAACCATAGTTAAAAATGAAAGACAAGTGTATGAAATCATAACAAATTCCAAAGAAGCATAAAACCAGCTAAGAGTTACTTACTGAGAAATGCTCTGTGTGTTTGGAGCTATACCTTTCCTGCATAAACAATTTAGTATTCAATAGAAAAAAAATGATCCAAGCATTGACCATTAATGAAATTCGAAATCCACATTCACAAACAATACCTTTTTCGTGTTCGGGAAATCTTTTCCTTTTCCGTCTCATTTGCTGAATTTGTAATGGGTAATGGAACAAAGTCATTCATCCCAAGGGCAGGACGCTCCGACTCCCTATCCACAAAATTGGAGATCAGTGCCACCTCTTTTATGTGTTTTGCAGCTTTGAGCAATGGAACTTCATTTGGAAACAACTTCTTCCATCTCCTACTCCAAATAAACATAACAAAATCAAACCAAATTATTGAAATCAAAGAGAATACACTAAAATAATTGTCATAGAAACAATGTTGACATGCTATGTTACTCGATTAGGTGTACAAGTCTCTCAACATCACATCTATATTATGCTACCTCCTATTCATAGAGAATGGGACATTTGTTTTTTCACACTATTCAATGCACTTATTCAATGCTTAATATCTCTTACTATACATAACGAAATATTATAAAAAGTGAATATTAATAATCTTTGCATTGAGACGAATCAAACTAGATCTCACTTTGACTATGGTCTAATTTTTAGATTAAGAATAAAATACAAATTAAGAGTACTAAGTGAACAGTGTCAAAAAACAAATGTCCCATTCTCTATGAATAGGAGGGAGTATAAAACTCCATGCTTTTTAATCAAAAATGAAGTTGAAAAACGCAGAGTTGCTATATTTCAATGCTGCATCCATACAGTTTAATGATGGAGCTGCATCCATAAAGTTTCAATTTACTCTTAGACTGCCTCTTCATATTTAAACTGAAGTCAACTTGGGCTAATCTGAAATTCATTGTTACAGACCAATACTCATTTTCCAGCTGAACCTATTTTACAGCATTTGAAGTGCTAAACGTGAAATACTGCTTAACTTCCAATTCTTTTTAGATAAACTTATATTTGTTTCAGCTTACATTAATTGTTGAACTAAATTTATTCTAGCTACGAACACGATTCAATCACGAACTTCTCTCTTTCTTGACTTTTTCACGTTAGCATGCTATATTATTTTAGTCCCAACAAAATTTAGCCTCGAGACGTTTTACAATTCCTTATCATGAAGAAATAGGCTTTTCTGATATGAAAATTTCCTTCGCGACAGATATCCTTCCATTTGCTCCATTTTCTCACAACCTCTCTACAAGCTCATCAAATCATGCTTTTACATATAATTAATCATGAATCCATGTCTGTCATTTCTTATTTCAATTTCAATAGCCCAATGTTTTTTCAGGATAAAATTTGTTTTGAACATAGCTTATTCTTGATGTAACTTAAATTAACAAGTTAAGGTGAATACATCCATCTTAATAAAGCATAAATTTTATTTTATGGCTTATATTTATGATTTTCCCTCCGTCTCCATTGATCTTTACACTTTGGGTTTCCATCTGTTTCATAATATTCATTACATTTTCATTTTCCATATCTTCCACCATTTCTTTGCTTTTAAATCAATTCTGCACTATATCCTCAATTCTTCCCCTTCCCCTTTTTTCAAGGCTCATAATAACATATAGGGCATAGAGAGAGCCCTTGTAGTCCATTCTTACCTATCAAGTCAACAAGCCCAGTCCTATAAGTTAGGCAATAATCTTTTCTCTAATAAATGCATATTACTGCTCCACAAAAACGCCAATTTTAGAATCTTGATGGCTGCCTTAAACTAAAGCTTTCCAAAGAACCCAGAACCGAAAACTTCTCTTTTTGGACAGAACTAGCAAGCAAGGGAGGTTTCCATCGTACTCCGGTGTACAGCTTGCTCAAAATGGAGCATAGGAAGCCCTCATAGCACAATTTCATATGTACTTTAATTAGTAATACATAAAGATAACATGACTAATAAACTACAAGATTTCTAGGCAGTCTAAAGAAGATAATGATCGTTTTAAGCTGAAGCAAACTAATTACTTCTATTAATTTTTTTAAGCCATAAAAGAAGTATCAACAGGGCACATTTGTAGCTATCTTGGCCACTAAGGTATATTGATCCTTAAGTTAGTAAAATCCTTAAATTTAAGATCAAACACCTTAGTTGAATAGTTGTTTGCCTAAGGTGGGCGGATGGAGGAAACCGTTAAGATAATTGAAATGACAGACTTGTAAATTTGGAAAGTTAGTAAATGAGGCGTAGAAGACTCCAACACATGTTCAAGGGTCTACTTACGTGTCCAAAGTAAAGAGTGTTTAAAGGATAGGAATCTTCATGCTTAGTTAAACTAATTGAGTATTGTTTAATTTTTAATCATATAATTTAAGTTTAACTGTCCATTCTCGATAAATTTGAGTTAATAGTAAAAGGACTTGTTGAATTATGTGCACTTCTTAATGTGAAGTTGGAAATAATGTTTGCTATCATGGATCAACTAGTAACACTTTGTCAGGGATGTTACATTCATTTGACTTCGTCAACCTTCGCATAGATGACAACGATATAATGATAATGGGATGATGGAATAAAATCTTTCAGTTTGAATTGAAGTTGAACATTTTAGCTAGGGCAGGGTTTAATGAGAAAATTTTTAATTATGAGTATGATGAGAAGGAAAATATCTCGTTTTTTCATCATGCAAGAGAAACAATAAATCAATAATACTTCCACAATTTCAAATTACATGTATTTTTTATTAGAATTTTCATTTGAAAATTTGGAGCTGCTATCTTAATAGTATATGTTGGTCAGACTCTTTCTTTTACCACAAATGGTAGTTGGATATTGCTTGCAAGGGTCTAGATCTAGGGTACAACATAAATGTAATTGCAAGGTTACACTGCCAGAGTTCGGAATATTTTAGATAGGGCAGGGTTAAATGAGAAATTTTTTAATTATGAGTATAATGAGAAGGAAAACATCTCATTTTTTCATCGTGCAATAGAAACAATAAATCAATAATAAGGCAACGAAGGTAAAGAGAACATCAATTTCTTAGCAGACAGATTGGAGCTGATATGGAAGCAGGAAGATATAAAATACAGAGGAAGTATTGTTAGTGAAGATAAAGCGCTCTACTCATGTATTATCCAACCATATAACTTTGTATCGTTCAAAATTCAAGAACTTAGAGGATTATTTTACTGGTTGATTACAAAATGTTGATGATTGACAAGTGACATCTACTGGGGAGTGCCAATATGGAAGAAAACAATAAATATTATTCCATCATACCTACGACACTGGTTATCTGTTCTTAAAGGAACACATCCAGCAATTTTGGACCAGCAATATCCATATTCTGATATAGCCTCTTTTAGCTTCATATCTTCTTCTTTGGTCCATTCACCGTGTTTCAAAGACGGATCGAGAACATTAACCCATCTACAAGAAAAAGAAAATAAACATCGCAGTAGATGCAACAAAAGACAGCTAAAAATCAAAATTTTTTACCTTTCTCTACATTGGACTTGGGTCCTTCCTGGTACAAACTGAGCAATTCGATGCCAACTTTTATATCCAAAAAGAGTGACAGCAACCCTTAAGCGTTTATCTTCATCAGTACTCCATCTCCCCACCCTTTGTCTAGCAGGAAGCAAAGTTTTGCGCCACCTAATAAATAATTTTGAAACAGAAATTCAATACCTAATCAGCTTTCCAGTTTCAGCTTCGAATCATATCAAACAAAATACAATTGTAAAGGATCAAAAGACTAGACATTTTATATATGTAGCTGAGTCGGAATGAAGCCAAATGTAATGTACCCCAAAATAACATAAGTAGCACAATTAGAATACTACAGCTTATACATAAACGTTAATCAGAGACCATGACGTTGAATATGATTAACCTATCATATAATATAAAGCCATGCCCAAAAGCCAAGCATTAAATCTGGCATACCCTCAATATGATTTCAATTCAAATGCAACCAAGACCAGAAAGATGTCACTCTATGTTTATATCTGACACCCATTTATTTCAGGTATACAGGGGAAAGGAGGAAAAACATTAGGCGGGTACAAGGGACGAGAGAGATAGAGACAACAATTCACCATATGTGGACCTAGAGTACTGAATTCAAAGAAGGTACATCATTTGTAACAAAGAAAGTAATCAATAATGTCTTCGAAAAACGCCAAGGATTCACCCATATAAAGAAAGAGGGCTCATTTATAAAGGCTCACATTCTAGTGCTATATAGCAATTAATCTAGAAAAAATCATAAGAGAAGGCTTGCTTATGAAAGGAGAGCAGCAGTCAATTGGAAAAACATACTACAATGTCAAAGGCCTTATTTCTAAATATATAAAAATCAACTGGTGTGATCTGCAACAATCCTCCAATTCCATTCAGGCATTCAGCTGACTAGATACTCAAGCCATTAATTTCATTTTAAATTAATGTAGGTCTATTATGATATACAAAAAATCCTGATGTATTTCAATGCTTAAACCTAATAGGATGAGATCAAGACATCACTTTGAAACAAATTAAAGGTTAAAAAGTTCATTTTTATAGACCGTTGATTATTGCATCAGTTACAAACATTACACTCTCACATTAGCAACATACAGAACAATTGTTTATACCATTAATTTCTCAAGACATGCTAGTCTATCAAAAGCACAAAACTTTGTCTAAAATTGTTACCCTGTTTACTAACCTATTAGAGCATTGTGTCCCCGTCCGTCCTTCAAAAACAGACGCAACAGCTTGCCAATTACTCTCCCCAAAAGCCTCCACAGCAGAGCACAATTGAGCATCTTCATCCTCTGTCCACACTCTTTTCATTATACTGGCATTCAGACTCCTTTGATAGCGTACCAAGCACTGAAATGGAGTCCGGTTAGTTCCCAACTTTTCAGCAATATAACTCCAGTTATGGATCCCATTCTTCTGAAGGAGAAGCAAAAGATGCTTGTCCTCATCTGATGTCCAATGGTCTCGGTTGATCAAGCAGTTTTCATAATTTAACCACCTGCATGTTTTGACCAATAAAATATATTTCAATTATTTTGATAAGGCACGTTACTGCAAAATATAATTAAGCCTTCAACCTTGCTTCTCTTAGAAAAATGTATTTAGATACAATATGATATAACATAAGAAAATTTTGTGGTAGCAAATGAAACTTTATATTGAAGTGAAAAGAACACACTTATATACAGTCCATGTTTCAGATGTAGTCCAAAAATATCAATTGATATTCAAAAATTTTAACGATCCACTAAACCTTTTTTTTTATTTTTTTTACACATTACATCTAACATGAAGTATTTACCTGGTGACAAGGCATGTTTTACCAATTCTGAGGTAGGCCCAAACAACAACTCTTTTTTCTCACTCGTTTTTTGCTCAGATTAACTCATCACCAAACAAATTTTAATCTCATCTAAAAAAACAATACAATAACAGAACATTTCATCACCTGAATTCCACTAAGCGGCCCCCGCCTAAATGAGGTTTGGGTGGGACAGGCGTAAGCAACCTTACCCAAATCAAAGCAAGAAGGTTGTTTCCGATTAACCCTTGATTGCAAACATCATGTAAAACTTTGTTTAACTAGTAAACATGATTTGATGAGTCATTAGACAAAATTCCGTTAATAACAAGAAACAAAGAACTACCAATCTATTTATTGGAACAAACAACCTTCTCTCCACTACTCTATTGCACTCTTACTCTTAACAAAAGGACAATCTTGACAGACGAATTCATTTGTGAAGTGGAGTCTTAAGATATCTTCCGTCTTGATTTTCATTCTACATCTAAATTATGTTATGACCAACCCTTATTGCTTGCTAAAAAAGATTAAGTGTAACGTTTTTCACAAATGCATTTTCAATATACACAAACTGCTAGAGCCTAGCAATATTAGAATACACTTTTTCAAAGAAAACTTCAGACATTTCATGGTCAGAGACTCAGAAGTCAGAAACAACGGATGAACAACCCAGTTAACTTTTCAAACTAAGATATCACAACTTTTGGCCATGGGTCAACATGGTAAGATTTCATTGTAAGCAGCCAATATCATCATTTATCCTCCACATAACCTGCCCTGAACTCCTAATTCCTAACAGTCTATGGGCAACAGCCTAAAAGGTTTGAACAAAACAGGTGATATCTATTGTTTGGGTTGGGAAAAGAAGCTAAGAAAGCCATGCAACCAAATGGCGCATTAATACTTTGTAACAGAATAACAAATCGACCGAGACCCGTTACCGAAACCGATGGTATGGACACTTCGAGTTTTCCCACTTACTCCCTAAAGGACACTTCTTTATTATTCAATTAATCAGAAGCTAAAGAATTATTACAAGGGTGGCTCTATATATAGCCTAAGCCCCCGAAAGAGAATTAAAAGATAACAACTATTCTAATTACAAAGTACAAAGACTAATTAATATGAAATGTCAATAGTGCCCTTGGACCCCTTTGACCCGATTCATGACATACTTTTTCCATTAACAACGATTGCCACATTTCTAGGCATTCAGTATAAATTTCATAAATCAAACCTTGTAACCACCATCCATCTTTTTCACACTGTTTGAACCTTTTCATCTCCAACACAATTTAACCCTTTCCATGACCACATTTACACATCCCTCTTCTTCAGATTTTTGTATAATTATGACAAAAAAAAGATGCTAGATAATTGCCATGAATATGTTAGCAATGGTGGTCAAGAGCAAAAAAAAACCAGAAGAGTAGGCAGCAGAAGAGCTATGTAAACCTTAATTCATCTAGGATGTGCCTTGCAGCCTGCATGGTTAGCCGTAGATCAGGGGAAAGGACAGACGAAATGCAGTTTATGTAATGCCATTGCATAGTCCCAAAAAGTAGGATTATTGGAAGTCACGTCCCAAGAAGAATCATCAAGAACTACAAAAAATTCAGCATGTTGGGTAAATCTGAATGTTACATCAGCTCGCTAAATCTAAACTAAAAGGTTTGACCTAAAGTAAAAGTTTCATGAAGGATCAACTCTCTACATGATTTAATGATTTTCAAATAATTTCCAAGTGATATCGTATCTACATGGTTGGTACTATTAGATCAAAAGGTTATAAAAGCTCAGACATTTCATTTCATTTTGTGATGTGTTTAAGCAGATAAAGAGATAATTCTTGGGATATTGAGTGATAAATCAACAAAGAAACTTTGGGAGAAGAGAAAAAAATTAAAACCAATGCTACTTCAAGTACCTTCTAACATTCTAGCTGAATAAAGGAAAGTTTCCTTACAAGTTACAACAATGACCATAAACAAGCAATGTCAATTTTGAAAAAAAACAAAAAAAACAATAAGCTCCCATAAGTTGAATATTTACTAAAATGGCGCCACTGAAACTGCCAAAAGCATTTACCTTGCCTCACATTCGACTCCAGAGCGACGAGGAAGCCTAGAAGCCAACTTATTCCAATCTACCTTCCTAGAAAACTCTTGGATAATTTCTGGAGTAATGTCAAGATTCGTGATTGATGAAATCATGTCATCCACACCATTAGCAAGCCCATGATCATCAAAATTACTGATATGTAAGACATCAGAAAAATGAGCATTGAAACACCAAAAATTCACATGATTCCGAAAAAGAAAGGTGAGTAGAAGTTTTTCAAAAAAAATGATTGGAGATTAAAAGATAAATTTAGAATGTCTTATGAGATTTATATTTTAAAAAAAGCATTTATAAACTAATACTTAAACTAGAAAATAAGAAATTTCTAGACCAATAATTTAAAAATATGATTAATTAACAAATACTGAAAGCATAAGGACCATAAAATTAGTAGAACTACCTTAGTAGATCAGCAGATGTTTGGAACAATCTTTCCTGAAATTGCTTTATAATTTCTTTCTCAAGAGCTCGAATTTCATTCTTTGACCATTTCTCCCGCTGAAATAATAATGGATAATTTTTCATAGTAGTCTTGTATAAAGCCACATGGGAGTTCTCTAATGGACCATAATATATGGCAGAAACATTTTTCTCAGAACCCTGCGCGATAAATCTGTCAGTGAAAGATCAATTATCCAGAAAAGTACAAATATATGTTCTAGTGAGTGAAAGTAATGTCTTCATAGAGTCAGTCAGCTATTTATGCATGAAGCAACAACCAAAATACCAAATCATATCATAACAGTTTCCCGATAAAAGTAACAGAGATTTTAAGTCGTAACCAACCAATATCAGGTATGGTTCATTATGTTGTAAAAAGGTTGGCTAATAAAAAAGATTTCCATAGTTACAAACATAACCTTTATGTTAGGTTTCTGCTTTGGAACTGAAATTAGCTGGACACGAGAGTCTTGCTTCTGAGATAATGCTCGACCAATGGTCTTCTTGCACTGCACTTGGAAGTCTCGAAGTGTTTTCAGGCGCTTTTGAAGTGCTCTGTTTGCTTCCATTTTTGCTTCAATATGAAGCATCTTGTTTCGAATAAATTTCTGGCATGATCTATTTTTCTTTATGGCTTCTACAAATGTTTGTGCACTTTTAGGGAAGTTAGAGGTGCAACTAGAGGTCTCCACATTTTGCGGAACATCACAAGTGTTTTCTCCTAAATCATCTCCATGTACATATACGAACTCACTTCCCAAAGAGGTGGCAATGACATCCTCGTGGAGTGTTTTGTCTACACAGTTGTCATTCTTACATTCCAGTGCATCTGGTATAACCATCAATCAAGAAACCAACAAACTTCTAGTCAGTAGGCAGTTACAGAAAGATGCATTGAATATCGCATTAACAAAATTAATGTTGTGCAGAAGTCATTTAACATACTCAGAAGCACAACAATTCATGACAGACTAAGCCATCTTAACATTTTGCATTACAGTAAACTAACTTGGTAAACAAGAAAATGGTGTAGGAAAGCATCTTCCGATCTGTCAGTAGACCACATTAGTCTGATTAAATATTATCATCTCATTCCTTATGAAACTAATAAATACCGCTACGGCACTGAAAAATTCCGAAATAAATAGAGTATCAAACCTTCAAAAGGATCTGAGTCAATCACAAGTTACTTCAGAACTCATATTTTGACCTGAACATAACCCACTAAGAAATGAGGATAAAACTCACTAGTAATCATAAAATGCCATGTAAAGCTACTTCCCAAAAAACCAGCAAACTGAATTAAACAAATTGAGTACAATTTAACAACTATAAAGATTAATTGCACATGATGCCTAACTCACCAAAAGCAGGATGAAGTTCATCATTGATCCACAAATTTATTAAAAAAAAAACACTTCAAATCAAAATATTTCACTTTATAAACGAAAGGGATAGAGTAGTTTAACATGAACACTTTAAAATGGAATTTATTGATCAAAAAACCATACATCAAGCATAGAAATTTAACTCACAGAAATAATACCATCCCACGTGACAAAAAAAACTAGTACAAGTATCTTTTCTATGTGAAAAGAATGACATAAACCCTATCAAACCAAAAATATGGATAGAATATAAAAATATTGTCTAATATATTTAAGAACTCAAATAAAAAAAGATTGATGATACTGATTTATTTAGAATTATTTATAAATTAAAGACACAAAGTTTAGCGCATTTATTAATTATAGCCGCAAAGTTTCTTTTTTATGAGTTATAGCCACTATAAAGTGCATCTATTGTAACCACGTCGCCGTAATCCGATGAATGGACTTTTTAATGACCTGCAAAATAGGTTTTAACCTTTGACTTCACTTGTTTACCTTTGACAACTAACACAACCCATGTTACCTAACCCTAATCAACCCACCCTCCAATTATTTTAATATGTTGTTCTCCCCTACATCTTTTTCAACCAATTTTCACGCCAGGATCAGTCTCTATACTATCATCTCCAACTATATACAAATCATTATACAATTATAAGTTAGAATTATGTTTGCACAAAATCTCAAGCGATCCAAAACCATTAAGATCACCTTAACGCGAAGCTGAATACAAAAATTCACTATCAACAAAATCAAAAGCTGAATTAGAGTTTATTGTGGAAAGAGAGAAAATTATCATCAATCCCCAAAAACGAACCAATCTTTCCCCAATTTTCAACATCATAGTTCATCAAATTTCTTGAAATTAATGAGTTATTAAAGCAAATGAGGGTATTAAAGTAGGGTAAAAAGAGATCTCGGAGGAAAAATTTGAGATTAAAAATGGCGAAAAGAATGACATTGAAGGAGGAGAGAAAAAAGAAAATGAGATTAATGAAGAACGAAAAACGATGATGGTGAATATCAAGTGTGCATAAGTATGGAAAGACAGCAAACCTCACTTAGTAAGTCAATAAAAAATCCAATCAATGGATCCGAGCACTTGACTACAATAGACACACTTATTGATTTACAGTGGTTATGACTCAGCAAAAATGAACTTTGCGGCTATAAATAATAAATGTAATCAATAAATCATTCAGTTAATTATAAACAAAGCATTTGGTGGTTCTCCTAGTTGCTAGGCATCCCAATTTTGCTATAAAAATTCAATGGAAGCACTTAAATGCACACAGTATATGTGGTTCACATCTAATCTCTTTTGAAGGTTAAAGACAAAGGTGTCCAAAATATTTTTCTCAATGTACCTGTAAATAGTGTATGAGTAGCAACTAAAAAGAACACAATAGTACTTTGAGACGTACTCCTTCTATCCTTCTCATTTTGCACCTCTCATTTTGCACCGCTTTTCATTTTAATGTGTTTCACTGTTTTGCACCCTTTTCTTTTTTGACAATGGTCTCCCTTTCCTTTTTTAATCTCATCCACAAACTTATATTCTCTTTCTATGTTAACCACTCATCTCTATTCTCCACTTATTTTTTGCCTCATTCCCCTACCAAATTTCCCTTTTCACTAGATTTCACATAAGGAGTATAACCTAAAGCTCTAACTTTGCATACTCAAAAATAAAGGAAAGTATGCAACAAATAAAAGAAGTCTATGTAAAGTTCAATATAAAGTAATAAAAAACATTGAATGCTCACCCGTGGATTTGTCATCACCATACTGGGAAAAACGCTTCTGAATAGCTCGAAGAGTTTCAAAATCATCATCGTCATCATCCGAAGATGCTGGTGGTAGAGAAATCAAGGGTTTCAAAGAAAGTGGTTTAGAAATATCAACTTCAATCCCATATTGTTCCTTTATACTACGAACTAATTCCATGTCGTCGTCATCATCATCATCATCATCATCATCTTCATCTTCCGAGAGATATCTACCACCGGTAACCGAACAGGCAGTGGCAGGAATGCTAGCACCATCAGAGTTATTAGAAGGAAAGCATTCCCTTGAAAGAGTCTGAATCTCCTCTTGTAACAAGTCATCATTGTCACTACCAGATAATTCTTCTACAAAATCATATTTGCCCATGATACCGTTTTGGAAGTATGTCGAAATTTTGGTACTGTTGATCAGGAAATATCACATGGAAAAAATCAGTATCGTTTCGAATGAATTTTTCCAGCACAACGTTATTGAACTACAAGCCAAAATAAATAGGGGAAGAAAAGGAATTGAAGGGAAAGAGTAGAACCTCCAATGCAAAAATCAAGGGCAAAAATTTTACGTTAGACGTTGCACCTGACAGCGTTTCGTAACATTCATACCGAAACGGTACGAGACCCAAATTTCCAGCACCAACCAGTGGCGAATCCTTGAAAAAAAAAAACAAGTGTCGTCATCGACAATTCAAATAAAAAGAAAAATTACATTCAATAATATTTTTAATACCAGTATTCTTAGATATCAAAAAGAACCTTGATTTAGCCTTTTCAAAATAATGTTCTTTATACATTGGTCCAGTGGAATAAAAGGAGGCCAACGGAATAGTCAGACATCAAATCGTCCACATTGATCAAACTAAAACTTTGGACAAGATAAATTAAGTACTAAGCTAATGACATCAAACATCATTCAAATCAGCTCTAATAGGTGAGCAACACAAAATAAGCAACATCAATTTGTATGCCACCATAGTCAACCATAGTCAACCAAAGTACACAACTCTTAACAAGAACATCATGCACCCCAAAACTTATTTATCCCTATCCAATTCTAACCATCTTACTCCTCAAATCATAAATTTGTTACCTAACCCAACTTCAATATATAACTACATTAAAAACCCAGAACTTATCCTTATCAAACGATAACCACCTAACTCCTCAAGTCCTAAATGTTTTACTTAACTCAACCTCAATATATACATTCAAGCCGAAAGGAATTCCTACTTCATGTTTTTAACTCCAACACAAACCCTTAGTAAGATAATCCCAAGATATCGAACAAAGGTCCCGCTTTCATGATAACTCTGTTCCAATTTAGTTTCTCCGCATGATTTGTCGTGAACAAATAATAGTTGTTGAATTTCAAACATTATTGCATCCAAACCTTCATAAGGCACTCCTAATCCTATCTTGACCCAAGGTTTTAAACATAAATTTTCATATTTGCAATGTATAACCTTAACTTTCAATAACCAAAATTTAAACCTCTAGATCCCCTAAACTTTTGTTGATATCCCACTACTAGTTCCGACACTTAATCTTAAATTCACAGGAGACGCTCCATCATCAAATCATGTTTACACTTATTAACATCCAAATGAAACTTACATTCTTGTTTATGCTTCCATGATCTCCAAATATCTCACTCATGTCGCTATTTATTCACGAAACTTCTCCCAACATATTAGTCTAACTTCGTATCATATAAGAAAATCCCTCAATACTACAGATTCGTTGCACTCAACCAAGATATGATCCCCTAGCACATCTATAGAACTTAATACTTATGCTTCGTCGTTATTTAGGCTTACTAACACAGAAGTAACTCGCAATAGATCATCTTCTCTACTTCTACTATAGTATTACTTTGAGGTCATCGAAGTCCACTTCTCTTAAAATAATAGCACTATTGATATATCATAATCTTTTAACCTTGCTTCCTTGTATCATCTATAATCCTTATCCTTGATAAAAGACAACATATGATTGGTGAAGCGCAAGCAGCTTGTGGTTGACATGATTCAAGATCTACGAGCGTAAATACTTTATCTTTTGAAATAGCGATTGTCCAGAAATAAATAAATAAAACGCAAATAAATCGTTTGAAAACACTTCAAACGTTGCACCAGCGAATAGGATCTTCTTATCATCACGATCCATCGTTAAAGCGTTTTCCGTTGAACCCCGTAATCCTCAAAACTCACATTCTACATTTCTAAGAAAAACTAACTTACTAAAAACACCTATGTTAATACCACAATCATATTTGCTTCTATTTCTAACTCTTATATTAAACATCTAAATCCTCAAATCACGTGTTTTTTTTCCTAATTCCCAGGATTGTATGCCCGCTAGGTGAACTAACCCAAAGGATTAGCCACGGTCACGAGTCGGCTCTAATACCAACTGTAACAACCCGATTTACCGTTGACTGAGCAAGACAGGTCATCACGGGTTTCACTAACCCAAAGAACTCAAATCTCAAGCCATTGACAATGCTCACCACATGTATCTTGCCCAAAGCATTCAAAAATCAAATCATAACTTGCGGAAGCTCACAAGATCTAATACATAACTAAACAACTAATCTTAAGTTCAAACATCTAAACCAAAGTCCAAAAGAATCATACAACTAACTATAAAAGACCAAAATAGTCAACATGACCAAATCTACTACACAATAACACCCAAACAGAAACTACAATTCTTATGCATACTCAAATCCAATATACATCTTCCAAGAATACTCTATTCATCTCCCCTATCCCATCGTTCCCGACTGGTACCGATCTGTAATCAAACTAAAAGATGGAAACAACATGGAGTCATATGAAGCTGAATGAGAAGTAACAATCCAAAACAACAAAACACAGTAATTCAAAGCATCGGTTTAAAAGCAACATCCTTTCCCTAGATCTATGTGCGCACAGGGAGTCTAGTTGAGAGGAACATCCATAGCTCTAAGGCTATGTCACTCTCGGATGAGGCTAGTCAATATTTGAATGACAATTCACCTCAAAATAGGGAGTAAGGGAGGTTTTCCCTCTACTCCGTCAATGACCAGCTCGTGAGCCCGATCCATTGACCATATCAATATCAACATAATCATTCGTAACCAATTCATCATCAATAATCATCAATTCAAAATAGTTTGATAAAGAAAACATTTTCGAAACAGTAGACTGTTCAGACCCTTTAAGGCACTGATACTACTCACCAAATCCGACGCTTCAGATAGCCAAGACCGGTTTACCGTTTTCTATTAGGAGAGCTCCTCGACGAAGTCATCTCCTGAAACATAATCAAAAACATGCCATCACTAACGTGCGTTTGATGCTACTATACTAACATATATCTTATTACAACTTCTAATAAAACGTGATAAACTCCAAGATTGATTTCCCTACTACGACATCAATAAATTTCTATATATATATATATCTATTAAACAAAAAAAACCAGATACTCTATCCAACGACTATTGATTTTCAAAAGAAACTCCTATTTCATACAAGAACTTCAATTCTTCTACAAGCTTACCATTAACAAGCATTTTTCATATATTTCTTAATTTCAATGTTCATAAATTTCATACTAGTCATCGAGATTCCATAAACTTACTCCAACATCCATAAACCTCCATTATATTCATAATTAACATCGCTTATACATTCTAACTTACAATTAAAAAAACCTAAAAGAGTCTCATAATTAATTCAAGAACATCAAGCTATCCCATAGTTTTTCAACATAATAGTCAATAAATCTCAATACTTCATAATTTCATACTACCTAACAAGATTCAATAAACTTAACCCAACATATAATATTCACCAATATTCCCCAATAATTTCGTAACCTCAATACCTACTACTTTACCATCCATAATCCTCCATTAATTCATCTAATTATTTTTAATTGACACAAGGACGATAATTACTTAACCTACAATCCAATAATCCACAAAGATCATCATGTATCATTAGAGAGCATTTCCTCCAATTAAATTCATCATCTCAATATCCACCAATTCATTACTCGTCATCATTTGTCCAATTTTAACTTAACAAACATACTTGAGAATTCTTTAATGCTAGATCATCTTCGTGATTAAAGACTCTTTAATTGGAAAAGAAAGAAATAAAATCAATAATAATGGAAAAAGAAGAGTATGGGTATAACTATTAAGATTCATACACGAATAGAATAAGCAAGGAATTTTACCAAAACTTTCAAGAATTCTTGCAACTATCAAAACATAATAACAGTGTGTCGTCCATGGAGGAAGAAGGAACCATTGCCCTTCAAAAAATCAAGGGATGCTAGGGGCGAAATTCCAGGTCGTTAGCTGTTCAACATCAAAAAGAAGAAATGGGTATAACTATTTGATTATGTTTCGAACCATCACACAGAAAATAAAAGAAAATGGTTGTTGCAATGACCTTCGAAATCAAAGAAAGAAAAAGGGAAGATTATACCTGTCTTGTTGCTTCAATGGTGGATTTCGAAAATCAGAATGGAGAAGAGGATTGTTCAAGTGTTGAAGGATTCAACAAGAAAAGGAGTGTTTCCAACCCTAATTTCAGAGAGGGAATGTCGAAAACAGGAGAAAGAATATCGATTCACTACTGAGTTGTTGCTGTTTTGTTCGAATGGAAGGGAAGGAGATTGGTGCTGTTTTGTTCGAATGGTTGAAGAAGATGATGGTGCCTGCTTCCTTTGGGTTATACGAGTGAGGGAGAGAAAGGAGGGTTTTTGGTATTTTTTTGTTTTTTTTTTCACATTAAAAGGAAAGGAAAAGAGGCAAAGAAATTAGCATTGAGAATATATTTTTATTATGTAATTCCTTTGTTCCATAATACTCGCTATATTTTATATTTTGGGAAATTTCATATTACTTGTTATATTTCCTTTTGAGTAAAAACCCAATCATTTAAAGTTATACGTACTCCTATTTTTATCTTACTTTATATCTAATTACTTCTATTTTTCTTTTTCATTTTTCAACAAATAATATTAAAAAATTCCAAAAAAGCAACTTACCACCTACCGCTCATCATTGCACAGTAAATTCTTAATTTTTGTGCCCATGCAATGGTAGCAAATAAATCAGAACGGAGGAAGTATATTTAAGGTCATTCTCGTACTAATAATTCTCTTAAATTTACTCGTCCTAAATTATAAATTTTTCAAATGTTACACACCTCCACGCACTTTACCTGATTTTGATGCATCTGCTAACCTATTTACTGTTCCTACTGCTACCTTAGACATTGTTCTCTCAAAATTGAATGATTTTCAGTCTCAGTTCTTTGCTTTTCAAGATGAAATTCGTGTCTCACTTGCGTCACTCACTGATCAGCTGTCCGAGATGGAGTCCCGTCTTGGAGCCAAGCTTGATACTGTTGAAGTGCAGACCGAGTTGTTGATGATGAAGAGATTGTTGCTTGATCCCTCCTTCTGCTCCATTAATATATTTATGCATTGTTGGACATACCCTCTGTTTTTCTTTTGATCAAACAATATTTTTCTTTATCTTTTGTAGTACCAGCTGGAGTACAAAGTTTGAATTTTTATTTTTTTTGTTTGTTGAACAATGATGCTATTGTTTCTATCTTATTTTGCATTGGTCTACGATGATTACTCTTTGCATATCTTGATCGTTTTTATGGTATTTGCTTTGATGATTGCTGCTTGTTATCCTACTTTGGCTATTATTATTAGCGTTGTGGTTTGATTAGGTCTCTCCTTTTTGATTGATGTCAAAAGGGGAAGAAATGCAACAAACTTAAGAGGACTTGTGAATGTCATAGTTTCTAATGCTTAAGTTGCTTTGATAAAGTAAAATTCATGCTTTGATTTAGATATGTTCAAATAGTTATGAATTATGATATTGTCCAGTAAAGTTTTGTTGAAATTGAATTGCTAATATTTTTTAACTTGCTAAGATACTATGTGTTTTAAGTATGTACTTTTTGGATTACTCGATCATATCATATTCATGTTCTACTAAGTTTATTTAAAGCTCTAATATTTCAAAGCTATGATATTTACAATTACTGTTTTATTTATGATTACTCTCATTGTTCTCAAGTAAACCTAAGTTTAACACACAGTAATTGATTTAGGATAATCTTAGTAGTTTATGTTAACTATTTTTGGAAATTATTTAAAAACATAAACAATATATCATAAACTTTGATAATATGTTTTTAAATATTAATTTTAGAGTAAATTGTTTTATCTTGAATGCTTAGTTAATTATATTGTAACGAGTTGATTTGCTAAGTTAATATATAGAGTTGTTTTAATCTCTATCATGCTCTATAACTTTCGTTTTACTCTATTTTACTTAAGTTTGTTTATGAGTTTGTCATCATCAAAAACGGGGAATTTGTTGGCCTTATTAGGTTTTGATGATGACTTCACTTTAAATAAACAAATATGTTTTAGAGTTTGTTTTGTAGGTCATATATCTGATTTATTGAAATCGTTGATGGAACCTAAAAGACTTGATCAAAGAATATTGTACGAGTCAAAACTGTCAAAAGAGTCAGATATAAAAGATCACTTAGGACGTCTAAAGTAGATAGGAGGTCTATTGTTCCAAGTTTGATGGTCTGATGAAATTCGTTGATGGAGACAGTACAATGTTCCCAAGACGCAGGTTTGGAGAAAAGCGTCAGCTAAATTACGTAGGAATTATATTCTATTTTTAGTTGATATGTACGATTAAAAATTAAGTTATTGCATAATTTATTAATTGGCAAAAATTAAATAACCACCTAAAATTAATCTAAGAATAATTCAAAGGATGAGAATAAGTCTCCATATATCTCTCCATTAAAATAGGAAGTTAGTTAGGTTTTAATCTAATTAATCGAAATTAGCTATTCTTAGCTAAAACTAACTGTGGCTTATTGTATAGTTTTCATATCTTATTTTCCACTTTCCTACATTTTTGGAATAAGGAAAATATGGGGAGTCAGGACTTTGAAGAACCTACGGCTGGTCCCATATAAAATAGAGACTTTTTCAACCGATTTTAGGTGTGCCCAAATCGAAAAAATCAAGAGATCACCAAGTAAGAAAAATATTTCACTCTTTCATTTGCCAATTAACTTAGAATATTTTTCTTATGTAATTTTTTAGTTTTTATCCTTTTTAGAGAGATTGTTTTTGTATTGGTTTTTGAGAGAAATTGTTGTAACTAGACTTAAGGGAAGTCTAGGGAAGAAGAGAAACTTCCATTGAAACGTGAGAAAGAGAAAGAGAAAGAGAAAGAGAAGAGAAGTGGCTTAGTTGAAAATTGTTTTATGTAATCTACTTATTTTCCTCTCAGAAAAGGGGGGTTTGTAAAACTTTATCAAGATGCTCATGGCAGAGATGATTTGTTACCTGAAATTAAGTTGGAAATGGGAAAGTTTATAAGCAAAGTAAAATGTTGGGAAGATATGTTATGCAATATCTAAAGCTCATCATTTGGTTTACATTGTTGGGTGGTCGGTTTTTCATAAAGTGAAACTTGTAAGAGAACGCACTAAACCATCGCCAAGAGGAGGAAATTTAACTCTTGGGGAATTGTTGAAGTATATAAACCTGAAGAAGGTGTTAGAGTTTTATTGCTTGTTTGGGATGATAAAACTTCTCATAGCAAGTATTTCCTCAACACATTATTTCTTCTTCTCCCTATTTCCTAATTTCATAACTTCAACAATCTTGTTTGCCATGGTGAATGGGAAGAAGAAGACCTCCTTTCACTAGTGGAAAAAAACGTATCTGCTGCTATTAATTTGCTGCGATTTTTTTTGATACGCAACATTTGATGGAAGAAAAAATAAGGCGAAAAAAATAACACATATGCTGCGGTTTTTCTTAGAATCGCAACAAATAAGCTTAAAAAAATTCAACAATAGCATATGTTGTGGTTTCTTATTTGACCGCAGCAAATAACCCTTAAAAAATTGAAGACACTAGTATTTTCATTGAACCCTAATACACTGTAGAAATATATAATGGTGCGATTTTTTAGAAACAACGGTGGCTCCTGAAAACCCATCTCCAATTCTTTCTCATATCTCCATCAATTCAATTACATTCATGAACATTTCCTTATTCTTCCAAATATCTTCATCATTCTCGCTGAAATCATCTTGTTCAATTTCTTCATCTTCATATACATTTTATGGGTTTAATTAATTCTTGTTCAAATTTACCTTGGAAAAGCTGCATTAATTTCCCATATATTGAATCCTTAAAATCTGGGTCATCTTCATCTGTATTAGCAAGGTTTAGTGCTTTTAAGTGCTATTCTAAGAAAAAGTCTCCCCAGAAACGAAAATTAGACCCTGAAGTTGTTGTAATGGAGGAAGATGATAAGGAAAAGGAGGGTTTTTGTACCGAATGTCGCCTCCCTCTCCTTGCCCTCTCCATCTTAAACCATCGGTGTCCTTTAGTCCGATTCGATCCAATTCTCAGCTCTTCTCGCAAAAATCGAAGAAATACGACAACAAATCTACTCTTAACTTGACTCGGATCAGATTTCTTTAGTCTGATTCGTTTATGAAGGAGATCATGAGTTTAAACCCATTGTTGTTAAGGTTAAACCCAAGAATCCAGCTGATTATAATCCTGAAATCAAGAACCCTAAAATTGATTTTTAGAAGCCGATTAAATTAAGTAAGTTAAATTCCTCATTATCGATGAATATTAAATCTGAAATTGGGGTTGAAAATGAGGGTAATAAGAAGATGAGTTTATGCAGAAAATTTAGGGTTCATCAATTGAGGGATTCTCAGTTATATTTAATCATAATTATTGTTCAGATTTTGATGTTTTTGGTGTTATTTGGGAGATCTTCAGCTGATTATAATTCTTCATTGTATGTTGTTATTTCTATCTTTTTTTGTAGATTATGGATTTTCTTTATCGAATTCAAATAATCAGATATCAAATTTAATTGCAGTATATATTGATCAGAGTTATTTTGTTAATTTGTTCATTTGTTCGTAATAATCAATTGATCTGTTATCTGTAGATCTGTACGATTTGAATTTCATGCTAAAAAATACTTCTAATAATCAGATATAAAAAGATAAAAAAGAGTACTATATGCTGCGGTTTTAGGAGAACCGCACCATATAGTCCACTTTTTTTAAAAGAAAAAGTGGACTATATGTTGCGGTTTTCCTAAATCCGCAAAATATAGTCTATTATATGATTATATGCTGCGGTTTTATTTGCTACTATAATATTTTTTTTATCTACTGCTATCACAAGTGTTGCGGTTCAAAACCGCAGCATATAACGGGGATTAAACCGCATCATTTGAGGTTTTTTCCACTAGTGTTTATAACAGTTAGGGTTTTTTACTTTCGAATTTCTCTTTTTTTAAAAAATTAGAAATTAACCAGTTGTTCGGGTTAGCTAAGGGAGTATGTACTATAAAAGAAAACGGAGGCAAAAGATCGGATTTTTAGAAAATAATCGAAAGGTCGGATTTTTAAAAGAGAACAAGCGAAAGATCGGATTTTTAAAAGTAAATTTTTCTAATTATTTTTCCCCTAATTTATCTTGAGCATTTTTTACATCTATTACATTTGTCAATATCCTAAAATTTTTCTCTTTCTCATGTTTGATCATTCTGTTAGTGATTTATATTTAGTTGCTCTAATTTTTGTTGCTTTAATTTTTTCATTTTTCAAAATTAAAATAAAAGTATGGAAATCTATTGTATAATGAGTAACAAAATTTCTTTGGTGATACTTACTTTTTGATTTAAATTGTTGATTATTTATTGAAGAATTAAGATTTTATCTTCATGATAGTTCTTGGAATTTAGGTTTTTATGTGTTTATGGTGTTTAAAAAGGTTTTTGTGTGTTAAGTTTTGTTGGAAAATGTACTTTAATTTATAAATAAACAATAAATTAAAATACAAGTTTGTGATAGAAAAACCAAATTACATATGACGATCAAGCCTTGCTTATGTACACCACTGAGATCTCCGATACACCAATCTTCAACACGATCAAAGTAACAAGAAGATTTTGTTGGAACTTGATATAAATTATAGGCGAGATGCTCTTTCCTAAAATTTTATTTCCTCCTTACCACGGTGCTTGGGATCAAATTGGAAATACGTTCTGAGATACAAAGAATTACACTAATTTCCTAGCACATGGAAATTAGAATGACACAAGATGAACTTAAATGGAAGGCAATATGGAAGTACACAATCAAGGATTGCAAGTTCTTGATTGAAATGCTTAAGAAGAGAAGAAATCAGAAATTATGGATGTGTAGAATCACACACAAGCATCCTATATTTATAGAATAGCTCACACTATTTCATGAAGCAAGGTGTTGCTCCACGAAACACTAGATTGAGTCGTGAAACACGAGATCGATTCACGATCCAATGTCGCATTTCACTCAACCCATATAACCCAAGGAACATGGCTAATATTAAGCATATTAACCGTAGGAAGTTATTATATAACCACCAAAACAAAAGCAAGAAGTCGTACGAAAAATCCCGGAAAATTCACGTGACTCGCGAGCCGCGAGTTTGGTCACGGGCCGCGACCTGCGGGGTGGATTTTTCCAGAAACTTTTCTTGCCATTTTCGCGAGCCGTGATCCAAGTTACGTGCCGTGACTTTTATGTTTTGACTAAACATATAATTTTCAACCTTGAGATTATATACATTAATTTAATTAAATTATTTATTTAATTTAATTAATTAAATCATTTCCGATATCCATTATACACACTAAATTCCAACAATCCTCCCCCATTTAGAGTGTATAATCCTTTTCTTCTTTTGCGATCCATAATGACCAACCCATTTCATGCATCAATGCCAATGTCCTTCCGGATTGAATTGACACCTAGTACCATGCATCTTTACAATTGATAATATCTCCTAATGTCCTTCCGGATTGAATTAAGCAGATATATCCAACCAATTGAAGGAGTACACATGAAATAATTCATTAATCTTATGTCCTTGACATGTTAAGACCATGTGTCCATATCTATTCATAAGTTCATTGAAATCATAAGTGTGCCCCTTGATTTCTTTAAGACAGCCAAATCTTGAACTTATATAGGTAGCTTCTCCCTAATATACCAATCTTTCGTGAATAAAGCACTCAATCTAGAGATCTTCATAACTCTAGAAATGGAGACTTCGAGGAACGACTCTACTACCTTGTTATTTAACATCACGAACAAAGCAATTAAAGGGTCTCAAAATTGCTTCCCAACATCTGATGAGCGATCAATCCACATTGAATTCAAGACTAGATGTTTCTTCTAGCGTCGAATTGGGTTTCGCTCATGGTGTCGTAGATGGGCATAAACCAATTCCTTGAACCATAAGATCAAAGGAATTTCTACTCAATGGCTTAGTAAACGGATCCGTCATATTGAGTTTAGTATTAACATAGTCAACAGAAATGACCCTTCCCTTGATAAGTGCACGCACAAGACTATGTCTTAGTGCTATATGTCTTGACTTACCATTATATGTTTGACTATAAGCTCTGTTCAAAGCCGAATCACTATCACAATGGATAGCTACCGGTGAGATTGGCTTAACCAACAGAGGAATCTCATACATGAGATCTCTTAACCATTCTGCTTCCTTGCTAGCAGATGCTAAAGTAATAAACTCAGAACACATCGTAGAATCTGCAACATACGTTTGTTTCTTAGACGCCCATGAGATGGCACCTCCCCCAAACATGAATACCCATCCACTTGTCACTAGTGGAAAAAAAGCTATTGGCTGCGGTTTTTTTGCCAATATAGGCTGCGGTTTTGACTCGCAGCATTAGGAATAGCAGCAGATGACAAAATCTTATTGGTTGCGGTCCTAAAAACCACAGCCTATAGACCATTTTCACAACAAAAAAAGGGGATTATTGGCTGCGATCATTGCAAGAACCGCAGCCTTTGAGGGCTTTTTTTTATATTTTTTTTCGTTTATTACAACATACAAATAAAACGAATAAAATAAACATTTAACAAAATACAGATTCCATTAATAATTTATTACAACATTTAACAAAATACACAAAAAACAAACATAAAGAAATCTAAACAATAAAATAAAAAAAATAAACAATACAAATTCTCCAGCATCGATCTTCAATTTAACAAAATACAAAAAACGAAATATAACAAAACTGGAGATCTAAACAATAAAATAAACGAAATATAACAAAATATAAAGAAATCGATCTTCAATTTAACAAAATACAAATTCACCAGCATCGATCTTCAATTTCAACAGCATTTTACTCAAGTCATCATCATACTGGAGATCTAAACAATAAAATAAACAAAAATCAAAATATAACAAAACTGTTATTTGTAAACGAATCAGCCACAGCCAAAATCAGCCAAAATCTAGATCTAAAATTCAGCCAAAATCTAGATCTAAAAATCAGCCAAAATCTAGATCTAAAAAATGAATAATAAACAAAAAAAGAAATATAACAAAACTGTAATTTGTAAACGAATAATCAAATAAAGAAATCTAGATCTAAAAAATAACAAAAATAAAAGAAATCCTACCTCTTATGGCGTCGCCGAAATGAACCCACAACCACCACTACGAACCGCCTTCTAGGGTTTTATTCACCATTAAAGAAGAAGAAAAAGAAGATTTAGAAGTTGATGAAGAAAAAGAAAACGAACCGCCTTCTGATTTTAGGTTTAGAAAGAAGAAGAAGAGGGGGTATTCCCACTAGATTTTAGAGAAGATGGCGCAAGGAGTAGAACTTTCTGGTGAACATTGATGAGATATCATTGATTAGATTTTAGGTTTTAGAAAGAAGAAGGAGGCATAGTTAATTAGGTTTAGAAAGAAGAAGGGGAATGAGGCGCCTTAGCTTCTTCTTTTTGATTTTAATACCCGACCCATATAGGCGCCTCATCAATTAGGGTTTTTTTTTAATCATCAATGGCTGCGGTCAAAGAGATAAACCGCAACCTATATGTTTTTTTGGGTTATTTGCTGCGGTTTTTCTAAAAACCGCAGCCTATGTATAATTTTTTTTTCCGCCATATTTTTCTTCTATTTTAAGCTGCGTCTTTGAACAACCGCAGCCTATGTCTCGCAGCCAATGGCTTTTTTTCCACTAGTGTGTAGAAGAATTATCTTCTTTATTGGATGCCCAAGTTGCATCAGAATATCCTTCCAAGACCGGAGGATCTCCACGATAATACAAACCATAATCCTTGGTTCTAATCAAGTATCTAAGTACTCTTCTAACAGCTCTCCAATGGGTAGGACCAGGTTTTTGAGTAAACCTACTTAATTGACCCATTGCAAAAGCAATATCTAGCCTTGTACAGGTCATTGCATACATCAAAGATCCAATGATCTTTGAGTATTCCAATTGAGAAGTTGCTTCACCTTCATAAGGTAATAATTTCTCGCATGGATCCATGGGAGTGGAAACTGGAGCTTTCTCAAGCATATTAAATCATTTGAGAATCTTCTCAATATAATGAGATTGGTTTAACATAAGACCTCCATTATGACGTAATATCTTAATACCTAAGATAACATCGGACTCCCCCAAATCTTTCATAGAGAAAGACGTTGACAAAAATTCTTTTGTCATTTCCACTTGCTCTATACTTGTACCAACTATGAGCATGTCATCGACATAAAGGCAAATGATAACCCCATTTTCTTTATTATCGAACTTGCTATAAACACACTTATCGGCCTCATTGAAAACAAAACCAAAAGACAATACCGTGTCATCAAACTTTTGATGCCACTGTTTTGGTGCTTGGTTAAGTCCATAAAGAGACTTAACCAATTTACACACCTTCTTCTCTTGTCCTTTAACAACAAACCCTTTGGGTTGTTTAATGTACACTTCCTCCTCCAAATCACCATAAAGGAATGTCGTTTTGACATCCATTTGATAATTCAACAAATTGTGGATAGAAGCTAAGGCTATCAAGAGCCGAATAGTCGTAGTTCTAGCAACCGGTGCATACGTATCGAAATATTCAATACCTTTCTTTTGTCTAAAGCCTTGTACCACTAATCTTGCTTTAAACCGAATCACGGACCCATCGGGTCTACGTTTAACCGTAAAAATCAATTTACTTCCAAGTGGAGTACAACTTGGAGGTAGGTCGGTTAAGACCCAAGTGTTATTCCCCATGATGGAATCCATTTCATCATTAATGGCTTCTTCCCAAAAAGCCTTATCACGAGAAGACATTGCTTCTTCGTAAGTAGATGGATTGTCCTCCACATTTAAACAATAAAGTGTGGATGTACAAAGAGAATCTCTTGTACCCTCTACTAAGTAGACTTGAAAATGTGGACCAAAAGGTTTGGTCATCCTTCCTCTCTTACTTTTCCTAAGAGAAATCTCTACATATTCATCATTTGATGGAACATCTTGAGTATCAAGTTGATCTCCATCAACTTCTTGAACATTGGTACTAACTTGTAGGTCTTTAGGCCTACCAATTGATGAAAATCGAGTTTCATCAAAAATAGCATCTCTAGACTCAATTATCGAGTTAATCAATATGTAGTCATTAGGTTCTATTATATAAAACCTATAGGCATAATTATGATGTGCATAGCCAACAAAGATGCAATCGAAACCTCTTTCACCAAGTTTCTTTCTTTTATTACCGGGCACTCTTACAATTGCCCTACATCCCCAAACTCGAAGATAACTCAAGTTGGTTTCCTCTTGTACCATAGTTCATAAGGAATAGCCTTTTTCTCTTTAGTGGGAACCCAGTTAAGGATGTGACATGCGGTCAACATCGCTTCACCCCAAAATCCTTCACTCAATCCCGAGTAGGATAACATGAAATTAACCATTTCTTGCAAAGTCCGATTTTTCCTTTCGGCAACACCATTTGATTGTGGTGAATAACCCGCTGTAGTTTCATGGACAATTCCCATTTCTTGGAAATAACAAGGGTTATAATATTCCCCTCCTTTATCCGTTCTAAGTCGTTTGATCTTAGAATCCAATTGTACTTCAACTTCATTCTTAAATATTTTGAACATATTTAAGGCCTCATCTTTAGAATGCAATAGATACACATAACAAAATCTAGAATAATCATTAATAAAAGTGATCATATACCTTATGTTACCTAAAGATGGAGTGCTATGAAAATCACACAAATCACTATGGATCAAATCAAGAATGTTAGAAGATCTTTCTACTTTCCTAAAAAGATTTCTAGTGATTTTATTTAACATGCAAGTACTACACTTTTTATTATCAAAACCACACATAGGAATAATATCTAACTTACCCATATATTTCATACTTTCATAATTTACATGACATAATCTATTGTGCCATAATTCATACATATGTACATCTTTATCATAAACATGAAAAATACTACTATCTATACATGTCTTTATGGAAAGCTTAAATAGATTACAATTCAAATAATTAACATCTACCAATAAATACACCACCCCTACTAATTACACATCGATCGGATTCAAATACTAATTTATATCCCATGCGATTCAAGGTTGGCCCCGACACTAGGTTCCTTGCAATCTTAGGAGCAAACATCACTTCCTTCAAAGTTAGAAGATTTCCCGAAGTGAAATGTAAATCAACCGTCCCTATCCCAAGAATTTGAATAGTAGAATTATTTCCCATATAGAGAAACTCATCACCATCAATCTTGTGAAAGGTCTTAAATCATCTCCTATCCATGCAAACGTGCCTAGAGGCACCCGAATCCATGTACCATGAATCATCCTGCACACAACAAATATTATTATTTGTTTCATTTAAATCCAAATTGGAATAAAATTTAATTAATTGTGAGGAAGTACCTTCATTCACGGGATCTTGGCTTGTAGAAGCCTCACCCTTGTTACCATTCTTTTTCTTGAAAAGAAAACAATCCTTCTTTCGATGACCCGGTTTTCCACAAAACCAACACCCATCAACCGAAGGCTTCTTAGAGGATTTAGTAGATTTTCCCTTGAAAGAATTGGAGCCCCTCTTTTTATTCTTAACAAATTTTGACTTGTTAGAATTTTCACCCACCATGTTAATGGTTAGAACCGAGGATGGATCCTTAACCTTTTCTTGCTCACGAATCCCAACTTCTATGGGAAGATGGGTGGCAAGTTGGGTAAGATCGATTTCCTCCTTTTATGCTTTAGGGTGTTCCTAACATCTTTCCAAGATGGCGGTAATTTATCGATAATACTTGAAACAACAAAGAGTTCATCCATATTTATGTCATGCCTTTTAAGATTATCATACATACATTGGATCTCATGAAATTGTTCCATAATAGGGCGAGCATCATCAAATTTAAAATTATTGAAATTACTTACAAGAAACTTCTTGCTTGATGCATCTTCGGCCATGTATTTAGTTTCAAGTGAAGACCACATTTCTTGTGCGGATTCAACATTTTGGTAAACATCAAAGAGAGTGTCACTCATACCATTAAGGATATGTCCCCTACATATAAAGTAATCATTGTCCCATTTGCTTCTAGCACGGGTATCCTTCAGAGTCTCATTTTCCTTTTCACTAGGCCTTGGTGTACTTATCACATAAGCAACATTTATAGAAGTCAATAAGAAAAACATTTTCTTTTGCCATCTCCTAAATTCATTGCCTACATACTTGTCCAATTTCACAAAATTGGTAGTCAAATCCTTGAGACTTGTCATATTGTAATTCAAGAGAATAACGTTTTAGATTGTTGGAAAATGTACTTTAATTTATAAATAAACAATAAATTAAAATAAAAGTTTGTGATAGAAAAACCAAATTACATATGACGATTAAGCCTTGCTTATGTACACCACCGAGATCTCCGATACACCAATCTTCAACACGATCAAAGTAACAAGAAGATTTTGTTGGAACTTGATATAAATTCTAGGCGAGATGCTCTTTCCTAAAACTTTATTTCCTCCTTACCACGGTGCTTGGGATCAAATAGGAAATACGTTCTGAGATACAAAGAATTACACTAATTTCCTAGCACATGGAAATTAGAATTACACAAGATGAACTTAAATGGAAGGCAATATGGAAGTACACAATCAAGGATTGCAAGTTCTTGATTGAAATGCTTAAGAAGAGAAGAAATCAGAAATTATGGATGTGTAGAATCACACACAAGCATCCTATATTTATAGAATAGCTCACACTATTTCATGAAGCAAGGTGTTGCTCCACGAAACACTAGGTTGATCCGTAAAACACGAGATCGATTCACGATCCAATGTCGCATTTCACTCAACCTATATAACCCAAGGAACACGACTAATATTAACCATATTAACCGTAGGAAGTTATTATATAACCACCTAAACAAAGCAAGAAGTCGTACGAAAAATCCCAAAAAATTCACGTGACTCGAGAGCCGCGAGTTTGTTCACGGGCCGCGACGTGCGAGGTGAATTTTTCCAGAAACTTTTCTTGCCATTTTCGCGAGCCGCGATCCAAGTTACGTGCCGTGACTTTTATGTTTTGAGTAAAACATATAATTTTCAACCTTGAGATTATATACATTAATTAAATTAAATTATTTATGTAATTTAATTAATTAAATCATTTCCGATATCCATTATACACACTAAATTTCAACAAGTTTCATTGTCGGATAATATGTCGAAAAATATTCATAATGCATTACTTTTCAAAACAATTACATAAAACATGAGATTGAAATCAAGCAAGATTAAGTTATATAAGGATATGTCATATGGTTGTGATGACTTATGAGCAACCAAAGGAGAGGCGCAACATGGTCAAGTATTTTGTTGTTCATCATTTTTAGAGTAATTGATCAAATTAAGCGCCCATATGATCATTTTCGAAGTGATCATCATATTCAGTGTATCCCGTCCATAGAAAGACCATGCCCAGGGTTTGGGGAGGGAAGGACGGCGGAACCTTATACCTATAAAGGAAAGCACGGTCAAAGAGTCCACCGACTCGAGAAAAAGTAATATAAGATTCTGCAGTTGATGGGACCGAGCGCGACTGAAGCAAACTCCGCAAGTCTGCGTCTTATCACACACAAGCGTGACCCTTTGACATAAGATAAATAAGAATAGAATGCATATGGATATAATAAAATACAGTAAGACGAATATTTAAAATTTGAAAATCTTATTTAATTCAGATCGGATACCGAATATATGAATTTACAATTAATTTTTTCAATAAGGGTTTGCAAGTTTGAAAAAAAAACATATTGGGATTTGGGAATATGATTGACTTTTCAAAATTTAAATTAATTAAGAATGAATTAGTTATGTAATTGAGTTGTTGCTGAGGATTATAAATTCTAATATGTTCAACCTAATACAATATATATAAAAGAAAATCGAATATTCAGATTGCAAATATCTCAATCTAAATACGGAAAATCGATAATTTATGTTTATAAAATTGGTTATTGAATATTCCAAATATGATGTTCGAATTGAATATCAAAACGGAAACAACCCGGCTACCAATTAAATCCAGTTTGTCCATTCTATATTTAATTACGGCAAAAATAGCCAATTTCTACACATAATCCAATACATGACATTATAAGGATTGTCTAATTAAATAGAACATTTATGCATATAATACATGAAATCTCTTATGGTGTAAAGATCAAATAAACGGGACCAAGGAAAATCTATCTATACCATATACTAAAACCGTTATTCAGAAAGACACATGTCGCCTTTATGTTAATTGTTTCCCTCTAAAATACTCATTTAACTAAATTGGTTAAGTAGAATAATTAAGTTTGAATGCCCTATTATTTTGATCAATTAACGTTTCAAATGACCGGCCAAAATTGGACAGTACGTTTGATGCATGTTTCAAATTGGGTAAGTAAAATTCTATAAAAATGCCAATAAAAAATTGGATAAGTAGAATAATTAAGTTTGAATTCCCTATTATCTATTACTATATACTAAGTGGGTTTTTCAGCAGGACACGTGTCACTCTCATGTTCATTATTTTCCTCCAAAATGACAAACGAATATTTTTTTAAAAAAATTTCATTAGGCTAAATAGGGTAATTAAAATCATTTTTATTGCATGTTAAAATATATACGTTTTATATTCCAGTTGATTTTTATTATCATTCTATTCTATAAAAATAATGGACAATATATGGTGAATAGTAATGAAAATGACAGTGAAATGCTTGCAAGTGGGTTTGGCCTTGATCATCAAGGTATTAGTGCAACACAAACAGGTGGAAGAGACCAAAAGACAAGTGGCAAGCAAAGAAATGAAGCCAAAACAATAGTCTGCAGGCCACTCGACCGACACTCGCCTGAGCAGGGGTCAAGCGACCCCTCTGTTCCTTCTTTTCGAGATCTATTGTTGCCTACTGTTTCTTATATTGCTACCCTAGTTCTCCCTTGCATATACTCCCTCCGATTCCATTGAGTTGTTACATTTTCTTATTTGGCAAATTCATATCAATTGTCACATTTTCTTTTTTGTCAATTTGTTTTACCTAAATATCCCATGTTCACACAAGTAATGTCTAAAATACCCTCACTTTTACTACTTGAAATACCCCTACTACCACCTTTACAATTAATATAATCATTTAAAATACTCCAACTACTCACTTTTAATGGACCCCATATCATCCTTAATAACCGTGCCCAAACAAATGGAACATCTAAATAAAATTGGAGGGAATATATGTGTAATGTTGTATGTTGTAGAGAGTAGAGCCAAGTTATAAGCTTGAGCCTCCCATACTATCCTTACCGCGCTTAACTTTATTCTTATTGGACCGACCCAATTGTATATATATATATATATAGATATATATATACATATACATATATATATATATATATATATATATATATATATACATATATATATATATATACATATATACGTATATATATATATATACGTATATATATATATATACGTATATATATATATATACGTATATATATATATATATCTCCATGCATGCTTCGAGTGACTTGTTTCTAGTCCCAGTTCTAATTGGCTTTTCTCCTCACTTGGGTTTTTATGCCTAGTGTTGGGCTCCCAAGTCTCAGTGTTTGTTTTTTTCCTCTTGATATATCCAATTTCAAATTTACAAATATATATATATATATATATATATATATATATATATATATATATATATATATATATATATATATATATATATATATATGAAAAAGTGTCAAAAAGTACCTATTAAAAAAAATACCTAACAAAAAATTTTCTTTTCCCAAGATTACCAAGTAACGGTGAATGTTAGGTTGACCGTTTATTTTTTGCTTTGACCGTTTATTTGCTTTTTCTTTTCAAAAAATGTGACCCATTCCATTATTTTATCTCTCCTTAATTCCCCACCCCATCTGTTTCCTCACTCACACTCACTGTTTCGAATTGGGTTTGTTCGAAACCCATAATTCTTCGCCCCCATCTTCTTCACCCTAATATCTTGTCCCTAATTTTTTGTGTTCGAAGACTACTCTTCGAAGACCCATTGAAGGCGCCCCATCTTCTTCACTCCATCTTCAAGTAAGTTCTTTGCTCTAATTTTTTTTTTTGAAAATTTGCCCTAATGTTGTTGAATTTACACTTTTGTTTTAATTCTTGTTGGATTTGTGATTGGATTTTGATTTTTTTTTTCAAATATTTTTTTATAGGTTGTGTGACCTCATGAAACCTATTAAGATTAGGATTTACTTTGGGGGTTTTTTTGTGACAAAATGTAATAGTACTGTACATGATTAGAAGGGTTTTAGGATTAAGACATTAATAGAAGAAGTTTGTTATTTTGAAATTGCACATTTGATTAAGAATGATTGTGGTTTGGATGATGTGGGAAGGATTTGGTATAAAAAAAGGGTACACTTTATTTGATGGTAGAAGTGAAATTAAAGATGATAAAGATATCCGTTCCTTTTTAGAATCTCATGAAATAGATGGATGGTACCACTTGTATATTGTAATTTGTACATAAAGGGGATAATATGGGGGAAAAAGCCAAAGTCAACATGATAAAAGTTAAGGAGGGACAAGTAGTGGGGGAGGGGGGTCCACAATTGAGGGGCAAGGCTGTAAAAAGTGGTAGGGAATCAAAACATAAATCCAAAGTTGACCAACTTTCTTCAAAACTCACCAAAAAAGCATCTACCTCATTCAAAACACCTTCCTCTTCATCACTTAGATCTAAAACACCTTCCTCTTCATCTTCAAAGCAAATTCCAATTAATGATGTACAAGGTGAGTCAAGTGATTTAGATGATAGTGATGATTCATGGTATGAGTTAGTTGATGAAGATGATGAATGTGATGATGATTTATTCACTGAAAATGTGGATTTTGATTTAGATGTTGATGCGTGTAGTAAAGATGTACAAGATGAACTTGATACAGAGTTTAGGGAGGAAAGAGCAAGAGATATTTATGTGTGCAATGAGGATGAAGAAAATGAATCTGAAGATGAACTTGAGGAACTGGATGAATATAATGAAGGAAGAAGGAAATATCCCGTTTTCAACCCTAATATAGAATTTAAGGGCAAGGTTACGTTATCTTTGGGTCTTAAGTTTCCTGATAACAAATGGAGACTTACAGGAATTCCATGTAGGCATGTATTGGCATGTATAGTGAAAAGAAAATTGGACTTTGCCCCTTATGTGCATGAAGCATACTATGTGAGTACTTATGCAAAAACCTATGTTCCAACATTCCATGGTATGCCTAGTCACAGGCATTGGCCAACATCTCAATTGGATAAGCCTCTTCCTCCACCTTTTAGAAATATGCCAGGAAGACCCACAAAAAACAAGCGAAAGCCCGAGTTTAATGAGGGTAGAGATGGAAAAGAAGAAGAAGAAGGATTTTGTTGAAAAGGATTTCAAGCAAAACAAGTGTGGGAACTGTGGAGGGCTAGGCCATTACAAGAAGACTTGCAAGAACCCACTCAAATCAAATGAGACATCCACTAGTGCAGCACCAGTTAAAAGAGGGAGACCAAAAAAGCATCCTAGTACAACTCCATCAACTACATCATTACCCCCTACAGCAACTCAAACCACAACCAAAGCCCCTGAATTAGCTCAACCAGCAACTACAACAACCACCACTGCCAATTGTAGTCAACGAAGGGTTAAACATGTTGCAAGGTGGAAGAAGTCGGACAAGTCTACACCAACACAAGAGAGTCAACAACAATCAAGCTATGTTAATGTTGTAGTAGACCAAAGTAGTCAAGTTTGAAACTTTTTTGTCATATTTTGTGTTTGTATTGGATTATTATGAAACTTTAGTTGTGTGAACCTCTAGGTATGTGTTGGATGATGCTCTTATATTGTGTTTGTATTGGATGATGTGTGAACTTTTTTTGAATGATGTTCTTGGATTTATATATTATGTTGTGTTTGTATTGAAAAATTATGTTGTGTTCTTGGTACTCTTTTGAAAAGAAAATTTTTATTAGGTACTTTTTTAAAAAGGGCAAAAAAGATAACGATCAACTTAACATTTACTGTTACTCTCTTTTGAAAAGAAAATTTTGTTTTAATTTCATAAAAAACCAATTTTTAAGACTTAAAAGACCAATTGCATGATATTAAATTCTCAATTCAATTTTAAAATAAGATGACTTAAACATTAAAGTTGATATAAAAAAACTTTGAAATTAACCTTTTAAGTCTTAAAATTGTATTTTTAAGTCTTGAAATTGTCCTTTTAAGTCTAAAAATTATTATGTTAGAATATTTCAAAAAAAATTATTTGGTCTGGGCCAGTTGTACGACTAATTAGGCCATCTCACAGGAGAGTAACTATTATTCTTTACTCATGTATAGCTCACACTCATGACTCAACCCCATTGATGTAATTCTAACATTGTAATGAACTTTCAAACTCCTATATCCTTTAAACACATATTGATACTCATGTATAACTCACACTCATGTATTTTTATATATCATTATTATTAGGGGCGGATACACGTGCCCTCATGTGTCCGCACGTGAGGGCACTGCAATTTTAAAAAAAATTGAAAGTTTGCTGCTACTAGGATTCAAACACGGGATCTAATGGTTATAAGGTAAGGAGTGATACCACCTTTGCTCCACATCTTCTATGATATTAATACTATCATAACGTATTATATCTAGTTAATGTCAACAAAGCCCATTAATGACAGTTATACTTTCCAATCATACTACATATTAAAAATCTTGGAAAATAATAGGTGTCACCTCTCCAAGAGGCTTGACTTTTGGTTGTAGTTCATTTGACTAATTACGTCTCACTTTTTCCAAATTCAGAAAAGTAATTGTATTAAGGCATTTTCAAATTTGAAGGAAAAGTAAATAAGATTGTTTCCTATTTCAATAAAGAATGTATTTGAAAAAAATATCACTAATTATGATATTTAGGCATTTTATGATCTGTTGGCAATTTAAAATTATGATATTTAGGCATTTTGAGATCTACTGGCAATTTAAAATTATTGTTTAATATAATCATCAATAAAAGCAATCATACTAAATTGAATATAATCTCTTAAATGGCTTGACTTTGGTAAATGTCCAAAAATAGTAACTTACGTAGTTGAATATAATCTCTTAGATGGTTTAACTTTGGTAAATATTCAAAAACAATTACCTAATTAGGTGCAGTCTAATTAAAATACACAATATTTCCAAAGTGATTTATGGGCTTTTTCAAATTTCAAATACAAAAATAAATGATAGAATCAATTATTTTAGCCTATATATAGTTATAGCTTCATCTTCAATCAAACCTAACCCAAACAATTTTAGAATTCTAAACTAATACGATCTCATTTACTCTTTCTACATTGCTTATAATACTAGAAATCATTGTAATGGGTGTTAATTATCTAGATGATATCAAATCAGATAGGGGAAATTGGAATATCAAAGTAAGAGTCATTCATGTATGGGAATTCACTAGTGGAAAAAACGTCAATTGCTTCAGTTTTTTGGCCGTTATATGTTGCGGTTTTAACTCGCAGCACTTGTGATAGCAGCAGATGAGAAAATGCTATATGCTGCGGTTCTCCAAAAAACCGCAGCATATAACCCATTTTTTTCGTTTTAATTTATGCTTGGTATCAAGAACAATTCTAGAAAATTGAAGAACAATTCCAAAAACATTGAAGAACAAACCCAGAAACATTGAAGAACATTGAATTAGGGGTGAAAGTTTGGTTTTTGGTTTGGATTCGATACAAATCCAAATCAAACCGAATAAAATTCGGTTTTGATATTTTCAGTCCAAATCCAAATTTTATAATCCAAATTGAACCGAATTGCACGGATTTGTATCTTATGCACTGAAAGTCAAATTTGCATGTATCGTTTCAAAATTATTCTTTCTAAAGCTCCTAAATAAATAATAATAATTTTAGGATTTTTAATTTGAACAAGTAAAAAACATTTAACAAAAATCTAAAAATAAGGGCAAAAATTCAAACAAATCAAATAGAAGATATAACATGCCTTTCATATTTCGGTTTGTTCGGTTTTTTGGTTTTGTTGCACCCTAAACCGAGTCCAAACCGAACACCGATTTATAATTAAAATTCAGTCCAAACCAAATCAAATTTAAAATATAGTCGAACCAAATTACTTATTCGATTTGGTTTGGTTCGGTGTTCGGTTTTTCACCAAATTACTTACACCCCTACATTAAATAATAATTCCAGAAATTATTGTAATTATACAAAATTAAGTCCAAAATCACAAATAAACATTGAAGATCATTGAACTTTTCTATATTGTAATTATACAAAATTAACCTAAAACATTTTCTACTCAAAAACAAAAACATGAACAAATCTAGACCTTACTTCTACTCAAAAAAAATAAAAATTTGAAGAACTTTTTTTTTACAGTTTTTTTTACATTGAGGAGTAGAATTAACCAAACCTATAATGCTAGTGTTCGTCAAAAAAAAAACCCTAGAAACCTTACTTCTACTCCTCATAGGAATTCGCCATGGGAGAAGAACACAAAGCAAACAAATGATGGTTATCAAGAACAACACAGCCTGCAAAATTGAAAATTAGAATCATCAATCAATACATGAAAAAAGAGAACAAACAATAACAATGAACAAATAACCATCGAAATTAATGTAAACCATTAACAATCCTTTATACATATTCTAGAATCTAGTTCCATAAAGGATTGTTAATGCTTTACTTTAATTTCGAAGAGGCGGAATAAAGAAGAGGCGTTTTCCAGATGGAGATAAAAGAAGAGGCGGAATAAAGTTTTGAAGAAAAAATGAACAGACCTCGCCTTATATAATTAGGGTTCAAAGAAAAGAAGAGGCGCGTTTCTTCTTTTTTTTCGCCTTATTTGCTGCGGTCAAGTAAGAAACTTTATCATATACTAGTGTGGAATTTTGTTTTAAGGTTATTTGCTGCGGTTTTTCTAAAAACCGCAGCATATGTATTATTATTATTTTTTTTTCTTCTATTAAATGTTGTGTCTGTTAAGAACCACAACATATGTCTCGCAGCATATGGGCTTTTTTCCACTAGTAATTTCAAAATAGGGGAGAAATAACATCAATTCATATGATACTTACAGATGAAAAGGTTTTTTTGTTGTTACTTCCTCCGTTCCATAATACTTACTACATTTAACTTTTTTACGCAATCCACTGTACTATTTTGTTCATTTATATGTCGAATTATACACATTTAAAAATTATAAAAAGTTTATATTATGAAAGTATGCGATTAGACGATTCAAACAAGATCTCACTTGACTATATTATTACTTACATATTAGCCGCAATATATAAAATAAGCTTAAATGATGAATAGTGCCCAAAAACGAAATGTAGCAAGTATTTCGGAACGGAGGAAGTATAAACCAAAGAAATTAAACTTTGCTTTATGTATTTACACAAATTCTTACTTTGTGGACAATTTTACGTCGCAGTGTCTAGGGTGACTAGCAGGAAAGGTTTGAAAATTCTCATATGTGATAAAGATGGTAAAATATGTCGTCGCACTAAAAATGTTGTCTACAAAGAAGTGTTTCAAAACCTATAATACATCTTTATATGTACTTAATGTTTATTCGTTATTTATTATTAGTTTTTATTTTTAATTAATGTTAGTTGCCATTTTATCTTTAATTTTAACATACTTAATGTTTATTCGTAATTTATTATCAGTTTTTATAATACATCTTTTTTTAAAATGCACCATTCTTCTCATTTAAGTTGTATATTATCAAATTGTCTTATTATTATATTCATCATTACAATTCAATAAAAAATTTTAAAATAAACAACGATTATATGTACTTGCTTTATTTTTTTAGTTTCATTTGTTTATATACGTCTATGCTAAAAAAACCGTGCATACATTGGTTTCTACACTAGTACCATTTAATAACCTAATTAATTCCTTATTATACCCGCATACTTACCAGTTTCGGTTCTTCAAAGAATATTCCGGTCACCCACCAACTGCCGCCCTCCCATCCCAGCAGTCGCCGACTGACACCAGCCCCCAACCGCTGCCGCTGGTCGCCTGCCGCCCATCTGCCGCCAGCCCCCACCTTAATTCATGAAAAGGTAATTTTTTTTATATAAATTGTAATTTTAAATATAATCAAGAATTTTATAAATATTGATTTTTATTCTAATTATGATTTTGGTTAGTTGATTATTATGTCAACTTATTATTATTATCATATAATGTTATAACTTGATTAATATTTTAATCTTCTATAGATTGTCATGTGATAATTCAAGAATAAGATAATTCTTTTTTTATAAATTGTAATTTTAAATATAATCAACAGTTCTGTAAATATTGATTTTGATTCTAATTATACTTTTGGTTAATTGATATTATGTCAAATTTAATATTATTATCATGTAATATTATAATTTGATTAATATTTTAATCTTTTATAGATTATCATGAAATATTATAATTCAAGAGTAAGGTAATTTTTTTATAAATTGTAATTTTAAATATAATCAAGAGTTTTATAAATGTTGATTTTAATTCTAATTATGCTTTCGATTAATTGATTATTATGTCAACTTAATATTATTATCATGAAATATTATAATTTGATTAATATTTTAATCTTCTATAAACTATAATCTAAATTAAGTAAGGATGAATGAAGAATAATGATGATCATGTAAATAAAGAATTTCCTTGAAGTGTAGGTATAATTGATCATCATTGTTGATTTGTTTCATATTTGTTCCTTTAATTGCCTTAATGTTTATTCCCTTTTATAAGATCCGAGACTTTGTGCATATTGTGTATTCTTTATATTAAATGATTATATTATAGATAAATACTAGTGGTAAATTGATTTTTGATAGATATAGAATTTTCATTCATGAAAAAGTATTTCAAAAGAAAATCATCTTTGCAAGAACCATCATCTTCACATCAACAAGAAGTAGGAGAAGCCGATAATACATATATTCCCCAAAAAGTTGATGTTTCAACTAGCCCACAATCTTCTAAGCGAAGTAGAGTTGATCTCAACACACTTAAAAGAGACCCAGTAGAGAGACAAAAGCTTTCAAATTATCATCCAAGTGATCGAAATGAAATTCGAAGAGCTTATCTTATGAAAGGCCCTTATCAAGCGAAGCTTCAAACATTCCCTCAAACAAAAATAGGAAATAAAATGCGTAGGTTTAAGTTCAGCTGGTATGATTTATACCCGAACTGGTTGGAATATAGTGAGATTAAAGATGCAATATACTGTTTGCCTTGCTATCTGTTTAAAAATGAAGTAGGGGGACAAGGTGGTGGTGAAGCATTTATTTCTGAGGGATTTAACCAGTGGGATAAAAAAAGTCGACTAAAAACTCATGTTGGGAAAGTTGGTAGTGTACATAATTCTTGTGTGAAAGCAAGTGAACTTTTAATGGAACCAAATCAATCTATTGTAACAGCTTTAGCAATGCAATCTAGAGACATTGATAGGGATTATAAAATACGTCTGACTGCATCACTTGATTGTATAAGATATCTTCTACACCAGAGCTTATCATTTTGTGGTCATATTGAAAGTCGGGATTCTTCAAATAGAGGAAATTTTCGTAAACTTTTACAATTTTTGGCTGATCACAATGAAGATATATCTAAAGTTATTTTGAGCAGTGCTCCTGGAAATCAACAAATGGTATCTACTATGGTGCAAAAAGATCTTGTCAATGCCGCTGCCAAAGAAACGACAAAAGCTATAATTAAAGAACTTAATAATGATGTCTTTGGTATTTTGGTTGACGAGTCTCGTGATATATCTAAGAAAGAACAAATGGTAATAGTTTTACGTTTTGTTGATAAAGAAGGAAAGATTAAAGAACGATTTATTGGTATTACTCATGTAAAGGATACTTGTTCTTCCACTCTTAAAGAGGGTATTGATCTTGTTCTTTCTGAGCACAGGTTGAGTATCTCAAGAATTAGGGGTCAAGGGTATGATGGAGCAAGTAATATGAAAGGTGAGTTTAATGGCCTTAAAACTTTGATCATGTGAGAAAATAGTTCAACTTACTTTGTTCACTGTTTTGCTCATCAACTGCAACTTACCCTAGTTGCTGTCGTTAAAAATTACACGGAAATTGCTTGTTTTTTTAATTGGTTGGCTATGCGTGTTAATGTTGTTGGAGGATCTAGCAAGCGTCAAGATATGTTAAAAGATAAACAGGCTGAAAAACTTTTAGAAAGACTGAAAATGGGTGTGACTAATAGTGCTAAGGGTTTAAACCAAGAAAGTACTCTTCAGAGGGCTGGTGACACAAGATGAGGTTCTCATTATCATTCTCTTGTAAATCTGAACATTATGTTTGATGCAGTGATTGAGGTGCTTCATTTCTTTGCACAAGATGGTAGAGAAAGAGAACAAAGAGGGGAAGTATCATTTTTGTCAAGAACTTTACAAACTTTTGATTTTATTTTTTTCCTTGAAATTGATGTTAAATATTCTAGGGAAAACAAATGTCTTGTCAAAAGCATTGCAAATGAGGGATCAAGATATTGAAAATGTCGTTAAACTTGTAAAATTTTGCAAAGAAGAATTATAAAAGATGAGAGATGAAGGATGGAATTCCCTTTTGAAGGATGTCACAAACTTCTGTGAACAACATGAAATATTCGTCCCTAATATGAATGATAATTTTTTTGTCAATAGGAAATCAAGGAACAAGACTCCTCATGTTACAATGTGGCACCATTATCATGTTGACTTGTTTATGACGGTTATAGACATGTTACTTCAGGAGCTGAACAATCGCTTTAATGAAACAAATTTAGAATTGCTTTATTCCATTGCTTGTTTTAGCCCTTTTGATTCATTTCATGCTTTTGATCTTGGCAAGTTAGTAAAGTTGGGTAAGTTTTATCCACACAATTTTTCAAATAGTGATCTTATAAAACTTGAACATCAACTTAAAATTTACATTGTTGATATGCGAAATGATGATCGTTTTGGTAATTTAAAGCGATTAGGTGATCTTTCTCATATGTTAGTGAAGACAAAAAAAAATGTGGTGTATCCCTTGGTTTATTTGCTTTTGAAATCAGCTTTGGTACTACCTGTTGCAACTGCTACAGTGGAGAGAGCTTTTTCTGCGATGAATACAGTTAAAACAAAATTGCGTAATAAAATGGAATACTAATGGATGAATGATTGCTTGGTAACTTTTATTGAGAATGATGTACTTTCTAGTATTTCTAATGATCTTATTACTCGTCGATTTCAAGATATGAAAACTCGTCGAAATAGATTATAGAATATTATTTTATAGAGTTGAATTGAAAACATTTTTCTTATATATATATTTATCATTTTTTTGAATATTTTTATTGAATGTTTTTTATCAATTGTGCCCCACTAAATTTATGCCGCCTTGAAGATGAATCGATGTCCCACCTCCTTTTTGATAGCCGGAATGCTCAAGAAGTCAGTCAGCTTGTTTTTGCGGGTCTAAATTTCCACCATGATGCGAGGAATATCCAGGATGAAATTGAGCTTATGCAATGACTTAATGGTAAGAAGACCGACCGAGCTAAGATCGCTGTGATGCTTTGGACTGAAATGATCTATGAGATTTGGAAGCAGCGTAACTTTATTATTTTTGATAACAATATTTGTACTCCCAACCAGATAGCTAGAGAGATCAAATTTAGAGTTTCTTCTCGATGTACAGATAGAATGAGAGACCTTCTTATCTTGTAGGGAGTGCCTGGTTGGTCCACAATGTGTTGTGGTCTTTTGCTTGGGCTTGTGTTAATTACGGGTCCTTGTTTTGTTTTTGGTCCTCTTGCTATATATATTTATACTTATTTGCCAAAAACATAAATAAATAAAAAGTTATGTTCATGATCCGCCACTGATTATTATCGTACCCAGTGTATTTCACTTATAGAAATACTATGGTTAGGGTCAGAGGAAGATGTATTTATATATTTTTTGCATAATTAAAAATCAGTTTTTAGAACTTTGTCATTTGTTTCTAAAAAAAATTAATGTTTTGTATTGAAAATTTGAATTCCACCCAAATGGAATAACGTTACAATATAAATGTTATAGTTTTTACATCTCAAACTCTATACGCTAGAAAAGTAAGATATATCTTATTCCACACTTTTTTAGTAACACTAACTTAATAGAGAAAGTGTAACCGCCCCGAATTATGAAGGCAAACACTAATTGGAATTTAGTATTAATCAAGCGGAAGCTTACTTTTGCCAGCACAATTAAGGGGTTACTTAGAGGTTAAACCAATATCCAAGTAAAATAATTGAACCAAACCAAAGCAATATAACGAAAGTCTTATCTGTCCAAAATATAGGAAAATTACAACCAAATCGAAATAAGTCCAAAGTTCAAATACATCCTTAAAATGGTCCAAACCTAAACAACCCAACTAATAGTCTCTCAAATACAATAAAGAGATCTAAACAAAAGGGGAGTCATACTCCAACTCAGGTTCATCCTCCGCTCGCATATCCATTCTCCGTCGAGGTGCCATGGGGGTTTACTCTAAAAACAAAACCATTGGAAAACATATAAAGCATAGTATCAACAAAAAGGCTGAGTATAAGACACTAGTGTCTGTCAAATAAGTTATTAAAACCTTTTTGATTTGAGTAAATTCATTTTGAAAGATGCCTTTTTCATTTGATAAATCATATTATCATTCAAACTTAATTCAATGGTTTTATAGTAATAATTCCAAGTTCTCATATTTCATCATAAACCATAAGATCTCAATGGATCCAAATCAATTTCAAACTCATATCATAAGTTTACATGGGTACTCTGTGAGTCATCCTGTGACTCGTTTTGTAGTCGGTCTACCGTCCGCGACATGTCCGGCAAGTGTAACACAATGGTATTGTGAACAATACGCGCTCAGCATTGGTGAGCCGTTTAATCATGCACACAACATTTGCTGTGGCATATGTACCCGCCATTTAGGCTAAAATATTTTTGTATATAATATATACCTTGTAATTTCAACAGCATTTGAAAAGTCAAAAATATTAACTTTTTCCTTATGATAAACATCTTTTATTTGCCAGACTATTTTGTTTGGAATTTTTCATGATTTTTGAGTAATCGTTAAATTGTCTATCGGTAAATTGTTAAATAGTAAAATATAAATTAATTATCAAATGAAGGTATATGGACTTGAAATTTTTATCACATACTCATATAGACAGTAACTAAATTTGGTAAAAGTTTGAGAAGATTTTGTTGACGTTTGAGGACCTTAATAATTTTTACTCGGTTATTAATAATCGGTAAGTTAGAAAATGGTAAAATACAAAATAAATACTAAATGGAGTCTTCTGGGCATGAAAATTTTATGAGACACTTATATAAACAGTAGGTACATGTAGAAAAATTTATATCTATTTTCGTGACCATATATAGACTTAAATTAATTTTATTCTGTTTATTGGTAAAATAACAGTATTAATTATTAAAAATACCCCACACGATTTTTAATGGTTATTTAAAATTTAATATTCCTTAAAATAGTTTCTGGATTATCATAAAATTTTTATATTATTTTATTCAAACTTAAATAATTTTAAATCGATTTTATTTGATTTATCGATAAGATGTCTATATAAAAAGATAAAATATCATACATGACATTTATAATTTTAAATGAGCTAATAAAATTATTATATAACTTCTAGAACTTTGGTAAAATTTAATAAGCTAATAATTAATTATTTACTGATTTATCAAATTCATAAATATTGTTTAATTATTTAAAGGCGTAATATTGTTAATTAAATTTGAGAAAAAAATAGACCTATATAAAAAATTTATAGTTTTGTTAGTAACCTACTGTCTCATAGTATAAATAAGTTTTACTTAGATGGTTTATAAATTTTATGGATTTAAAACATCATTTAAATAACGGTAAATACCTAAATTGTCGAAATAATCGTAAAATCATCATAAATTTGTATAACCAATTATAATCTGATGGAACAATCTTAAATTCATTTTAATTAAGTTATTATAATGACTTTATTAATGTGGGCCTTGTTGGAGAATTAATATGTATTTTGTAAATCAATTATCAATTTTGTTACCGACAAAACTATCTCGCATTTAAGAAAATAGTGTTATATGAATTCTCCTGTGACAAAGATTTTATAGACTTATGAACTAAATTCTATTTATTTTGAATGAATTTCAAAACTCTTTTAAGTTATGTTTACTTTGAGAAGGATTGAAATGAAACATTTTAGTGGTTTCCTTGAAAAATCGTATTGAATTTTAATCACTTTTTGTTACGATGCATTTCCACACATGCTAGTAATGCCCCAATATAATACAAAGGTTATGCTTGATGATATGATTATTGTATACATGTTTTACCCATGTGAGAAAGATTATGATTTGACTTTTGCTATGTTGTAAAGAAAATATGTTTTGCTATGTTGCAAATAAAAGATGTTTAACATAAGGAAAAAGTTAATATTTTTGACTTTTCAAATGCTATTGAAATTACAAGGTATATATTATATACAAAAATATTTTAGCCTAAATGGCGGGTACATATGCCACAGCAAATGTTGTGTGCATGATTAAACGGCTCACCAATGCTGAGCGCGTATTATTCACAATACCATTGTGTTACACTTGCCGGACATGTCGCGGACGGTAGACCGACTACCAAACGAGTCACAGGATGACTCACAGAGTACCCATGTAAACTTATGATATGAGTTTGAAATTGATTTGAATCCATTGAGATCTTATGGTTTATGATGAAATATGAGAACTTGGAATTATTACTATAAAACCATTGAATTAAGTTTGAATGATAGTATGATTTATCAAATGAAAAAGGCATCTTTCAAAATGAATTTACTCAAATCAAAAAGGTTTTAATAACTTGTTTGACAGACACTAGTGTGTTATACTCAGCCTTTTTGCTGATACTATGCTTTGTATGTTTTCCAATGATTTTGTTTTTAGAGTAAACCCCCATGGCACCTCGATGGAGAATGGATATGCGAGCGGAGGATGAACCTGAGTTGGAGTATGACTCCCCTTTTGTTTAGATCTCTTTATTGTATTTGAGAGACTATTAGTTGGGTTGTTTAGGTTTGGACCATTTTAAGGATGTATTGAACTTTGGACTTATTTCGATTTGGTTGTAATTTTCCTATATTTTAGACAGTTAAGACTTCCGTTATATTGCTTTGGTTTGGTTCAAGTATTTTACTTGGACATTGGTTTAACCTCAAAGTAACCCCTTAATTGTGCTGGTAAAAGTAAGCTTCCGCTTGATTAATACTAAATTCCAATTAGTGTTTGCCTTCATAATTCGGGGCGGTTACAGAAAGTCTTGGTAAATAACAGTTATTATTCTTTTTATCTTTTTGTAGTGATTTAATCACGGTTATTCATTAGGAATTTTTGAACTAAATAATATTAAATATTTTTCAATCATTGTACTTGATTGTACTTGTCAAGCAAAAATATTTATTATTTTAATACTTTTTAACATCAATGTACCCTAAAATAGTGTGGACCAGATTCTTACAAGACTTTTTATATATCAACTATGGAGTTAGTATAGGTAAATAACGGTTATTTATGAGAGTAGTAAATCACTCTTATGTGTCCCCATCATAAGAGGGCTTTTGAGATTTTTATTTTAGCTTTTTCTTATTTTGTTTATTTTAATATTAAGTATTTTGTCATTTTGTGGTTATTTACAAATAACCGTTATTGATTAGGATTTTCTTATCAACTATGTATAATTGTTGACATACTAGATAGTGCCAGTGCGATGCACGGTTTTATTAAATTTTTCGACATAAATTACAAAATCAAATTTAACACAAAAATATGTAAATTTATTTTATAAAATTTAAACGAAAAAATAATTTTTGTCATGAAAAATTTAATTGACTTAGATAAAATAGTCACTACCTGAATCATATTAGAATTAAGCATTGCATTTAAGCAACTTTTTATATAAATAACAAAAAATCCTAATAAAAGTATATTATGTTTTAACCATCTCAAAATATCCAAATACACTAAATAATATTCATTTAATAAATAAAATCAAAAGATTTTATAAATATTTGGAAAAAGTAATATATATGATTTTCAAATACATTAAATGTGAATAATAAAGTCAAATATAAAAAAAGTCATAACAACAATGACATCATCATTGAGTATTGGAGTGAAATTTTTTCTTGAGGTTGTGACATGAAAACATTTTTAAATAGTGATAATGTCAGCAGTATTTTGTTTTAGTAATAGTTATAGATAAGATAAAAGAAATGTCATCAACACATTTGTCGTGCAGGGTGTGTGTCACAATTATTGGCTAGTTTGTACTTTGTACTTTGTAGTATCTTATACTTCTACTTCCTCCGTTCCATAATACTCAATACATTTTCCATTTTGGAAAATTTCATATTACTTGCTACATTTCCTTTTTAGTAAAAAATCAATCATTTAAAGTTATACCTACTCCTATTTTTATCCTACTCTATATCTAATTACTCCTATTTTTCTTTTTCATTTTTCAACAAATAATATTAAAAAATTCCAAAAAAACAACTTTCCACCTACTGCTCATCATTGCACAGTGCCCATGCAATGATAGCAAGTAAATCAAAACAGAGGAAATATTATTTGAAAATTGATGGGGGTTTTGATTTCTCTTCAACTTAATAAGTTACGCAAATGTTCCAATAAAAAGGTGGTTGTAGATACAAGTGAGTACTATAGCATCTAAAATCAACTAGGCGGATAGTGGCTACGTACTCATAAAAGGTTGTAGATTGACCCCACAAATTAACACAAATCATTTCCGACAAATTTCAATCATACGGTACACCATAAGGCAAGTCATTGAGTACCTTGCGCCATAAGGGTACCCTCTAGGAAGTCCCCATAGAGTATTTACCGGTTTATTAGCATGAAGAAAGGTTAAAAGAAGAGATCACGAACACTTGTTTTTCAATCCTTTTTTTCAATCAAATGTCGAAAAAGATAACCTAAACGTTAAACGAGCAAATCAAGGATTCAATGACTTGAACCCATCAACCATGACGCCAACATGAATCGTTCTGTCTTTCTACCAACGTATTGAAGTATTAGATTGCATAAACAATATTCAGTTTGAATGAGAAGCTCAATATGACTTGATTAGTAAGATCAAAACTGAAACTGCATCTCAGAAGAGTAGCCGAGTTCCTCTAGGTGAGCAGCCATAGCTTTGTTCATTGGTGGAGGGCCGCACCTCAAGATCTATACATTCCATTATTGAACGTTAAGGTTCGTTGTTTGATATAGGGGAAACCGTACAGAAGTTTTAGTCATCGGAAAAATTGAGGATCAGGAGAAGCTAGAAATGAGTTATACCTGGATATCGGATGCAGGCGCAGGACAGTGTTCTTTGATCATTTCCTTGCTTACAAATCCAACACCACCTTTCCATCCTTCAGGGGGCTGTAATGTGGACATTGCAGACCAAAAAGGTAAGCCATGAGTTGGTTTAGGTGAGAGGAAAACCATAACATTGATAACATAACCTTTCGATCGAAGGTGTTCCATTTATTAAGATAATAATGGATAATAGTTCCGCATGTAAAAGATGCACGACGATAAGGTTTATATAATGGCAAATCAAGTTTTAAAAACTCAGCATATTAGATCAGAATAAACCATCACACCAAAAAAGGCCAGAAAGAACCAGAGCAGACAACCTACATCAGACTTGAGCACATAAAGTTCAATATAAAATTAGCTTATTTTGGCTAGATGTAGAGGTGTTCATTCAGTTTATCAGATTGATTTCAAGTTAGGTGTTTCGAATGGGTTTGAAATTGGATTTTCTGTCCATATTGTTGTTTTTACATAATTTTAAATTATTTTTGAAGTCCGGTCAAATCGGGTTTGGTTACAAGGCCGGGTAAATTTCGGGTCATTGGGTTTGTTTTAAACACCTCTAGCTGGATGGAACAGAGCCTGATACTATCAAATTTTATCCAGGCCAGTCTATATAGTCGGCTAAATGAGGAAAATGGGTGACCAGGTTCAAATTGGGTTTATCTGCTAGGGTCGTATGTGGGTATGTAATCAATTAGACTTACCAATATTAGTCGCATTGATTTATGACTCGTCTTGGGTTATTTCGCATATGGGTCATGTAATTTCGATTAAGTTCAGGATTGGGTTTGGCTATTGAGTAGTACTCATGACTCGTGAGCACAAACTTGTGGTAGAGGGATATTGATGAATGGAGCATGTGAGACTAAGCATAATATTCAAGTTATGGAATTAAATACATTTCAAAGTGATAAGACCATTTCATTTGCATAAGTACGAGGAAATAAAAGCACTCAGAATGGTAGATGTTACCAACCTGATTAAGGACATAGTAGATACTGAAACGATCAGGATAATTTTCAGCAAGCCCATCCAATTCTTCCTGCAAATTTAGAATTTCAAGAGATCAATGAAAGTGTCAACATCACACTCAACCAACCATTTAAAGGGAGCAGAGATATGAAAAAAGCACCAAAAAATCACATAGATTATTGCTTATTTGTTGAAAGTTTTAGGAAGATGCAGTGATCTAAGATGTGTAGGCATAGTACAAAAAAAGCGGATTCCATCAGTCGTGGTATGGGTTGCCAACAACTTCTGCGGTCAAGCTCAGTGGTTTTGCAGTTGTCTCCGTCTACATTTTAGCAATGGTTAGCTCAAAAACCTTTACAATACAGGGATACAGGCGATATTTTGAACAATGTGTGTTGGTTAAAATGGATGAGTGGACAAATATCCTAAAAGATATAGTTTGAAACGAAGACATAAAAAAGGGTCTTGGAGTCACAACTGTTGAAAATAAAACGAGAGAAAACCATTACGCTATTTTGATCATGTGAAAAAAGACTGAAAAATGTACTAGATAGAAAAGTAAAAGGATGGAAATTCGAAGAGTTTAGAAGAGGAAGAGGTGGACCGAAAATACCTGAATGACAAAAATGAAGGATGACATGAAGAAGAGCATACGACAATAAAATTAAGAACAAAAGGACGAGTATATGTAGATGACTAGATGATCATTGAAATTGATTTTCTTACTTGTATGTTTGTATTAGATAGGGCCAAATAGAGTATAAATCTTTGTCAGCAATGATTTTCCCATGTTAATTTATTTTTGTTCATATAGGGTACCTCATATTGATTGAGATTAGACTTTGACATTGTTCATGTGTCAACAAACAAGATGATTGGTAAACTGAATAGAATAGAAAAGAATCTTGGTTTCTATGAGGCATTTCTACGTCACTCGGTTACTCAAACAAGGGATTTTTTAAAATGAAAAAAATCAGGTTAAGAAGACTTTAGCAATTTGTTTGGATTGAGGGAATGGAGGGAAGGTAAGGCAGGGATTTGGAGGCATATAATTTTCTTTGCGTGGATGCTAATTTTGGAAGGGAGATTTAGAAGGAAGGGATTTGAAGGGAGTACTTCCCTTAATTTTGTTGATAATGAAATCAGACTAAAACTCTAGATGTGACAAGATTTTGGAAGGAAAATGTTATTTCTCTTCCTCTCCCTTCCTTTCCCTACTAATCAAACAAGGTTGACTCCCCTTATTATTTCCTCTTCTTTCTTTGCCTTCCCTGCCTTCTCATTTTCTTCTAGATTTTTTATCCAATCAAAGTTTATGAGACTTTAATGGCAGCTGAGTGATAGGTGGCAACAAACCTTGAAGACTAAAGTAGCTTTGTCTAATCACCTTGAGACATGGAGATATAAAAGTATTATCATTAAGCTAAACATCATGAGCAACCTAGCAATCTTGACTCAAAGTTGACTATTGATATACCATTGTTGCCTTTTTGATAAAAAAATTCCAAATAAGACTATAAGTGGTTGATTCTAAAAGTGAGGACGCAACGAAAAGCTACTCATTCTAGTAAGCATTTAGCACTAGTACTAGACATGTCAAAATGGTGGGTAAGATTGGTTTCATTTTTGGGATAGATCACTGTTGAATTGGATCGTTTTTCAGTTGGTTTTTTTCAACTTTGGTTCAACCAGGCTCGGGTCAACCCAGCAGGTCAAAAGTTTATTTTTTTTTCTAAATAAAAATTTACTAAAAAATTTTGATTAAACAAATAAAAATGGACCAGTAAATACTACCTTTTAAGACGTTAACGAGGAATTATTAACTTAAAAATAGAAACTTTACTTGATACACAGTGGCTCTCAACTATGAAGTGATGACATGAAACAACAAAAATTGACGAAACTGAACAATGAGTCAAAATGTTGAGGTTATGACAAGTATAAGGAGAATTGGGGCGAAAGGATGCATTGAGAGGCGAAGAATGAAGACAATACCCTGCCGCTTAGTTATGCTCGAATGAGCACCTTTGTTGTTTGAAGGTTTTTGAAGCCTCGTTGTGTAATTCGAGCCTTACCCTTAACTTGCCTTTAAATACATAATGACCTAGGATATTGTAAGTTAGCCAAAGTCACATCAAAACATACCTTGGTTGTCTCATTATTTCTCCTTATTGATGTTTAAGCCTCTCTTTTCCAAAATCACTACTCCATTGTAATTCCTATAAAGTTTGAGCTTTGTCCTTTAAACACATAATCAATACAACTCTAGCTACGATTAGATGTAGCCTACGTTGGGTGAACCACATAATGCTTGTGTTATTGTTCTTTATGCTATGTTAGTGCTCTATTCATCTTTCTTTATATACTTGTTTACTTCATTGATTGCACCATAAACTATCCTTCCTTTCCTCAACTCTCCTATGTGTATTTGACGCTTCTACATCGGTATTGCACCAAATGTTTGAAACATGTTTACTAAGCATGGTATCATAAATGTATAGTAAGTACATTAGTACCTTTTATGGATTTATCATCTATTTCTTTCCAAGTATATTTGATAACGAAATTAGTCTAAAACTCTACATGTGACAAGATTTTGGAATGAAAATGTTATTTCTCTTCTTCTCCCTTTCTTTCTGCTAATCAAACAAGGGAGACTCCTCTATCATTTCCTCTACTTTCTTTTCTTGCCCTCCTTTCCCATTCCATTCTTTTCCTTTCCTTTCTAAATTCTTATCCAAACAAAGTCTATGTGACTTTAATGGTAGCTAATAGGTGACGATAAACCTTTGTCCTTTAAACACATGATCAATACAACTCTAGCTACAAGGTAGATGCCTAAGTTGGGTGAACCACATAATGCTTGTGTTATTGTTGTTTATGCTTTGTTATTGCTCTATTCATCTTTCTTTAGATACTTGTTTTCTTCAATGATTAAACCATAAACTACCCTTCCTTTCCTCAACTCTCCTTCGTGTATTTGACGCTTCTGCATCGATGTAGCACCAAATCTTTGAAACATGTTTACTTAGCATGCTACCAAAAAGGTATAATAAGTACCTTAGTACCTTTTATGGATTTATCATCTATTTCTTTCCAATTATATTTGACGATCCATCATAAAACTAAAACATATTGACAATACTTTCAACAAAAAAACACTTGGAATAACAATAATAATAGATACAAATTATTCAATTTTCAAGACAACGAAAATATGCAAAATATTTGCCATAAAAGACTGCTTAGATGATTCAAATTAGTATCATTGTGTTGATGTTATACAAACACTTGCTAATTACCTTCAAAAGAATATCTTCAAATGTCACATTGGCATATATCAAATGCACTTTTGTTTTGTCTTTTGGGTTCTCCAATATAGCTCTCGCCACCTGTATCACACAACAAGAGAATTGAAAGTGTCTCATCAAAACAAAATTTATTTCCAAATAACTGAAACAGTAAGGAACATCTAGTTTGGAAAAAGTGAGCATAAACAAGTACTTGAAACATTGGAGTGATTCCAGATCCTCCAGCAAGCATTCCAAAGGCTCTAACTTGTCCAGGCTGGTATCTAAATCGTCCCTATGAAGAAGATGAAAAAGAATAAAATGTTCAAGAGTTTTGTCCATGTTGTGTTTTATAGTGTTGGTAGCATAGCACAAAAGGTAATTCAGCCAAGACATTCTACAAAGACTAAAGAACACACCTTAGGTCCCTTTACAGCAAGATAGTCACCAACACGCATCTCCCGGAAATGATGAGACATTCTTCCTTGTGGATACATCTACATATAACAAAACCTAGCAAAACATTAGTGCTGAGATTCTGTAAACAAAAGCCGCAACATATTATATTATGTAGTACGAAAAAGGGAGAGTGAAATAAATTGTTAGGAAAAATCGCAACATGCCTTGATGACTAACTCAAAGCGTCCAACATCTGAGTCCAATGTCGTTGGAGTGTATGGTTTAATAACTTCTTCGCCTTGACTATCCTTTCCTCTGTTTTTAACATATAAGTATCAAATATAAGTATCAAATCATACATCAAATGAAAACAATTGGTGTTACACTAAGCCAAGTTTGAACAAGACTTCGTAGACATTGTACTAATACGATAGTGTGCTAGGAATTAGGATAGGTGGGTTCGGAGCCAAAGGGGTCATAGAGGAACCAATTTCGTTTGGTAGGATAAAGATTAACCCATTAATCCGTCATTAATCAAGCAAAAATTTCAAGAGGCTTTTTTTTCCTAGCAAATAAAGCATCAATGTATTCCCAAGACAGCATACATGGAAGTTTACCAATATACCGGATGATTACAATCTCCGTTTTACAAGCAGTACCATTTTCCTTCTAACTTTTGCCAATTTTGGAAGGATTACATTCATTAAAAAGGGAAATACACCCTTTCCTATTATTCATCCTTTTCCATATTCATCTCAATTTCCATCCCATCAATCCATCCCATCACCCCAATGTCATTAAGTGGCCCACCTAAGCGGGGTTTGAGAGAGTTTATGTATAGAGCTTTACCCTTATGCCAGCAATCTAACACATTCAATCATCCAACGAATCCATCCCATTACCCCCAGTTCTGTTAAATCATAGCAAAGAGGTTGTTTCCAATTTATCATCCCATCAATGGAAATTTTTTCTTCTCAACCATACTATCTTCACAAATGACTAGTGTTCATACTTGTTATCAAATTTAGTAGGTCAAACTAAGCCAAATAATCAAACCATTGAGAAAAATATATGGGTAATGTAGTATATCAGCCAAAATCCACTAAAACTCACAAAAAAGGAAAGCAAAATGTAGAATAAATACCTGCAACTTATGTGTTGACCAATGGGAAGACCCAAAACAGAAGTAGGAGTAGGAAGTTCAAATGCAAACTTAGCCACATTATGACTGATCTGGGTGCGTTTAACAAGCTTAAATTCTTTGAAATTCTCAGGATCCAAACAAACTAAAAAGGGCAAATGGGGATTATGAAAAACAATCATTATAAAATACAGATTCACAAGAGAAATCCAAAAGTCAAAACAAACCTTTGGGTTTCTTCTTACTGGAGAGGAATACGAGAGCTGTTGCAATAACAGCAATAACTGCTACAACAATGGCTATCATTTGCATATCTGGAGATTCCAAGAAATCCATTTTTTTTTGTTATTTTGGATGAAGAAAGATAGGTAAGAAATTTAAAAGGGAAGAATGTAGTTTGGTAATAGAATTGGGGGATTAGGTAGAGATGGATCAACAATCTATAGACTACAGTTATTGAAGCATTATGGGATTCGGATTTGAATCCTTGGATCTTTCTCTTAACTCTCACCTACCCTGGTTAGGTATTGAGTTACTCTCCACTGCTCACTGCCCACGAGGGATTTATCATCCCAATTTTAATAGAATTCTCTTCTATGTTTGTCATAATTTGACTTTTACTCCCTTATTTGCATTAAAGAGAAAAGAGTTGTTTTTTAAGAAAAAATAAGAATAAATTGTGCGGACTAAATTAGAGTTAAAATGTATAGATAAGATTAAAACAAAGTGATAGACCATAGTCCAAAAATAAAAGTAATGCAAATTAAACAGGATGAACCAAAATAGAAAATGCTGCAAATGGAACGAAAGGAGTATACTTTTTCCCTTTTACTAGTTGTGGGGCCGCGTGCTACGCACGCGGTCCCCCAAGTTACACTATTGAATTTCATAATGTTATTTTCTATACTTTTATTAACAATAACACGAATGCAAATATTTGAATATCAATGTGTTTTAAAGATGTGAAGGATGGAAGAGCTACAGATGTATAAATAGTAGTAGGCAACAACATCAAAATAGAACATGAAAACGTATTGAAGGTTTTATATGTTCAGCCATAAAACGGAGCTAGGTTGTTCAAATGCTACACATGCGCACCATTATTAAATGCTATTTAAGTGAATATTGTATGTTTAATCAGTGAATTAGAATGGTACTTCATACTCAATTTGCAGTTTAATCAGGAGAAGTTTCTTGTTAGTTGTTACTACCACTCACTTGAGCTATGTTTCCAACATTTTATAGATAATACTTGTGTACACTAAATTTCTTCTCTTCTCTGTTTTTATTTAGTACTAAAGTATTTTCATTTGAGGTATTGTTAGTGATAATGTGACTTGAGTATACAATCAAGTCATGCACATAGAGATGGTATCTCTTAGGAGGTTTTATGGGTGATTAAATGTGTGGTGAATATGATGTTTAAGTATATGATTAATGCATGAGTTATGGGCATTTTGATGAGGACACTTAAACATAGATATTAAGAGGTTTGATAAATGGGTTTAATGTTGGTGAAGGTAAAAAGTTTGCATCTGCTGAATATGCTCGAACAAGGCTCAAGAAGGTTCGAACGAGCAGGTATCAGCAGCAAGTCAGTGGAGCGCTCAAGCACACTGCTCGAACGAGCATGATATGGCTCGAACGAGCATAATATGTCAGTGGCTTTGGATGCTTCGTTTCACGACTGCTCTTATTCTTGGGCTGTTACATTACCATTTACTCTTAGTATTAATTATGAACTATCATCAATGTAATTTAGCACTATAAATTGGAGGCTCATGTGCCATCAAAGATAATCCACAAAAAAATCAAACACATACCCCAAGCCAAACACTTAGCCTCATCTCTTCTCTAATTGTAATTCTCAATTGTTAATATAAAAGATACTACACCGGAGGACGTAGCCTAAATTGGGTGAACCTTGTAAATATTTGTGTCATTTTATTATTGCATTTTTATTCCTACAAACATCAAGTTCATATTGTTTGCGTAATTTGTTTCACAAGACTTCACATACTTTCGATCTTGGTGGTATTGGAGATTGAAACACAACGTTCAATCCCTAATACGTCATCGTTTTCAATTGGTATCAGAGCCAAGTTGTTATTATCGTCGTTTAGAGGTCGCTTTGGTGTAACATGGCTACAATGAAACTCGATATTGAAAAGTTTGATAGGAGCGTGAATTTTGGGTTATGGCAAGTCAAAATGAAAGCAATTTTGATACAAAATGGAGTGCATAATGGAAGGCACAAGTGAGGCGAGATGGGAAGAAATGGATGCGAAGACTCTTTCCGCCATACAACTTTGTCTCTCTAATGAAATTTTGAGAGAAGTTGTAAAGGAGATAACTTCTAAACGCATTTGGGAAAAATTGGAATCACTTTACATGGAAAGAGTGTTACCAATTGACTTTTATTAAAGAGTCGTTTGTATGATCTCCGATTGCAAGAAGGAAAGCCGATGAAACCTCACCTTGATGAATTTTACTCAATAATTATGGATTTGCAAAATATTGATGTAAAAGTGGATGATGAGGACTTGGCCATCTTATTGTTGGTTTCACTACCACCTTCGTTTAAGCATTTTAGGGAAACCTTATTATATGGAAGAGACACGTTGAGTAGTGAGGATGTTAGAAAGGCCTTAACTCAAAAGGACCTTATTGATTCTCAATTCGCTCAAAAGGAGTCCAAAGATTCCAATGATGCGTTGTTTGTGAAGGATGCGGGTAGGAACAAAAGGGGCATGACTTGCAACTTTTGTAAGAAGAAAGGCCACCTCAAGACAGATTGTTGGAAATTAAAATCCAAACAACCCGATGAAAGCAAGTCTAATAAAGCTATCGCCGCCGAAGCTAGCTATGTTGAAGGTGAGATATATGATGTTGGTGCTCTCGTTGTTACAAGTGAATACAAGGGTGGTGACTCATAGATTCTGGATTCGGGATGTTCAAGACACATGACTTTTAACTCTAAATTCTTCTCAACTTATCAAAAGGTTGATGGAAGGAAAGTCCCTATGGGCAATGAAGCTAGTTGTCCGATAGTTGGTATTGGAGATGTTAAATTTGTCATGTTTGATGGTGTTGAAAGAACATTGACCGGAGTCCTTCATGTTCCAGGTATGAGTAGAAACTTAATTTCCCTTAGTATTTTGGATAAAGAAGGTTATAGAGGCATTGGTGAAGGTGGAGTTTTGAAGGTTGACAAGGTTCCTAATTTAATCATGAAAGGATCAATTATTGATGGCTTGTATATGCTTGTGGGTTCAACCTTAATTAGTTCGGCTTGTGTGTCCACTTCTTCAACCAAGCACGATGAAAATGATGTAGATACTTCTTTAAACAACGAAGGTCCGAGAATAATTCCAACATACCCCAATGAGTCCATGGGATATATGGACTTAATTGGTAATTGATGTCATACTCTTTTGGGAGCCCTTTGAGGGCATTTTAGTGCATGTGTTATGATTATGCACATGTGTTATTTTTGTTTTGTTTTAATTTGAGTATGTAATTGTGTAAGTGGTAATATTATGTAAGAGTGAATTAGAGAATTCCATTGACTTGGGTGAACTCAAGTCAAGGTGGAGATTGTTAGTGATAATGTGACTTGAGTACACAATCAAGTCATGCACATAGAGATGGTATCTCTTAGGAGGTTTTATGGGTGATTAAATGTGTGGTGAATATGATGTTTAAGTATTTGATTAATGCATGAGTTATGGGCATTTTGATGAGGACACTTAAACATAGATATTAAGAGGTGTGATAAATGGGTTTAATGTTGGTGAAGGTAAAAAGTTTGCATCTGCTGAATATGCTCGAACAAGGCTCAAGAAGGTTCGAATGAGTAGGTATCAGCAGCAAGTCATTTGAGTGCTCAAGCACACTCCTTGAATGAGCATGATATGGCTCGAACGAGCATAATCTGTCAGTGGCTTTGGATGCTTCGTTTCACGACTGCTCTTATTGTTGGGCTGTTACATTACCATTTACTCTTAGTATTAATTATGAACTATCATCAATGTAATTTAGCACTATAAATTGGAGGCTTATGTGCCATCAAAAATAATACACAAAAAAATCAAACACATACCCCAAGCCAAACACTTAGCCTCATCTCTTCTCTAATTGTAATTCTCAATTGTTAATATAAGAGATACTACACCGGAGGATGTAGCCTAAATTGGGTGAACCTCGTAAACATTTGTGTCATTTTATTATTGCATTTTTATTCCTACAAACATCAAGTTCATATTGTTTGCGTAATTTGTTTCACAAGACTTCACATACTTTCGATCTTGGTGGTATTGGAGATTGAAACACAATGTTCGATCCCTATTACGTCATCGTATCAGGTATAATAAATAATGATAACACATATAGGAGGATGAAGATGCTGGGTATTATTTATTAAGGGAGATAATAGAGGTATGTTTTGGAAAGAATGTGAAGGAACAAAGTAATTTTGTTTTGTTTAGAGAATAACAAATATTGTTTGATTTATAATTTTAATTTAGTTCTAAGCTTTTTGGGCCTTAGAGCAAATCTAACTTTTGAGCTCTTCGTAATAAATTAAATAGGAGTGACATAAACAAATTCAAAGAAATTTTCATTTAGACTTAATCATTTAGACTAACTATTGTGTATTAAGTGTTTAATGTCATTGATTGGTTCTCGATGTGAACTTTTCACTGTAAAAAATTCACTACCTTTGTGGGGAAATATCACTAAATTAAAGAAAGCTTACAATTTCCTCCAATCAATTACCATGTCGCAAACCTATCTTCACATGTTCCTCAATTGGCATTCATCCAAAGCAAGAATTTTGTTTGTCGCCATACACAAAGACATCTATAATATAGTCTTGTGATTTGCCAAATACGCAAAATGTATATATTCATGCGTTGTATTACACCAAGCAATAAGTGAAAGGACAATTTATAATGTCCATAAACTATAAATCAAACTTGATGAATATAAATTTGCTACAAGGTCAATACACCAAGTGACCAAGATATGTAATGAAAATAGATTTTTGTATAATAAGTTTGCTTCAAGGTCAATGACATACTTTAAGATGTAGTAGAACAATGTATATTGTTTAACCATTACAAATAATTAAGCACTACTTTCAAATACATAGCCGTGATTATTTGAAAAATCAAAAAGCATAATCCCTAAAAAAATAGCAATTTTTTAGGCAATTGCAAAAGATTGCCATAACTTCTCAGCTTTATGTAGTATAGCAGCTTATACAATGCAGGGATAACTTGTTCATGAGAGAAAAAATCAGTAGGATCAGCCTTTGTCATCATCTACTTAGAAAAGTTTTCTTTAAAGTATTTCTCCTAACCAAATTCAAGACCCAAATCAACATAGTTCAATTCAGCTTCCCTAGGAATGTCATATGCAAATTGTTCCATAAAAGCATAGAATCTCCATCTTTGTTCAGGTAATATTCATCCTGTCTATCTTCAAGCCATAAGAAGTCGTAGAAAACCATGAACAAAACCCCCTTTCGATGAGCAAAAGGAACAACATATTCATCAATTTCGGCCATTATACCCCCATAAAGAAGTCTACTCCATGTACAATACAGAACCTACTTGCATGATCTTTTCCCACACTTTAGGAAGTGCAGCCTCAGGAATCGACTTCTTGATGAAGTCACCCTTAATTTTACCGTATGCTAGATGTTTAATGTTGTATGCGAGTAAGATTTCGCAAAGACTTCCGTCAGGATTCCGATTCCAAAACAACTCAATGTTTATCCTTAAGACAAATAAAATGCATAACAGATATATAAGTGACGCAAATCCATACATAACATAACTCCATAGCTTTTCGATAATTTCTCCATTGCCAATGTGGATACCAAACAATTCTGCCACATCAGCTAAAGTGACGTAACCATACCTGTAAAACCAAGAAGTAACTTATATGTCGAATACACGATATATCTTACCAATTTATTGATTAATTAATATTTTCTTTAGGTCATTCGAGCTTTGACTCACAAAAGAGGCGAAACCTGAAATTGAAACTATAATCGAAAACACTCACTTCTAAACAAACATAACAAAATTTCCTAGTCCTGCTAATCTACTACGTGGAGGATTCTTATGCTTTAGCATTAAGCAAAGGATGTCCATTAACAATATTGTTGGTCGATAGCATAACGACTCATGATACTGTACAACATGAAATGGTCTTCTTTGCTTGCTTGTTGAAAATATTCTCAAAATATAGGCATTACACTATGGGTTGTGGCATTGCAGTGCAATGTAAAAATAAATTAAATAATCACAAGATTAAGCTACAAGTATTCAACCTTGATGCACATTAGAAACCTAAGTCGGCAGATAACTGCTTGAACAACACAACTAACCAAAATCCTACTCCTTGTGTTTCTTACTCCCTTTAAAATTGCAACAATGGGAGTTGGCAAAGATTAAAAGTGGTATGGAGTATGGACTTTCAAATCGTATGAAAAATATTCGAGAGAAAAAATGTGTAGACGAGAATCAAAGAAAGCGATGGGAACATTTTCGTGAAAGAAATAGTAATGTAAATGGACGAACCAAAAAAGTGGCATTTTGCAAGAGACGTAATGAGTATAAGGGTATATACTCTATGAGACTATAACCACCATATATTGAATTCATGTGTCATGAAACAGTAAGAATCATGCGAATGGGCTCTATTCTAAGCCTTAAAAAGGGAACTAATTCTAGTTAAATTCAAAACAACGGTCCTTTTTCTTTAAAAGTAGACCTGGTTTAAAGTGAAATCTCCAGAAAGATATGTGCCTCCTACGATCCAATCCCAAGTATCGATAATGATCTTAATTGTGTCAAAAGTTAACAAGTTATCTACATTTGTGTAGAAGGTACAAGATCTCAGCTCTAAAGTTTTACAAGTATCCTGCGGATGAATAATAAAGAAACAACTACATGATGTCATGGATCCAGTATGGCCCAGGCCCACCATCAAGTATACATACTCAAGAAGGAAAGGGAATATTGCAAAACAGAATCAGTAGTCGGTTATAACAACTTCTTTTGGCATTTTTCTTGCTTTTACAAATATACCTTGTTTGTTATGCTGAGGTGTACCTTCTAGAGAATGGTACTTACTATATATAGTTGAAGGTGAATAGATTTCTTTTTATGCTTGTAGTGTCATTTGGAGGTATTGTACCTTGGGAGTTACTGGGCCACTCAAAGAGCTCAGGGGAGTACTTTGCTCTCTAGTAAATAATACAAGCATTCTACCTTCTTCTCTCTCAAACTCTCTCTTCTCTTTCTTTTCTGAATTCTATATTTCGTTACTGATTTTCTTGATTAACTGTTTCATTGGGTTGTGTGAGTGCAAGCTGCTTCCCTAGCACAACAGTGGTATCAGAGCACGCACGATCATGCCGCCAACACAGGGTAATCACATTGATAACTTGGAGGAAAATGTGGAGGCCTTACAAGCGGCAATACCGGAGTTAAAAAATACCATGGAGGATAGATTTACTGAAATGATTCAGTATTTTGAGGGGTCCCAAACCAGAATTCGCGAAGAGCAGAATCTGAAGTTGGAGGAGTGTGTTAAGGGACAAGACGATCTCAAGTCTGCCATCACCCTTTTGATGACTGAGGTCAGGACTCTTAGTGGGAAGGTGTCGAGAAGGTCAGATGACAACTCACCACGTCTAATTTCTGACTCACGTGACAGATTGGTGGTCGAACAACTCCGACGTAGTGAAATTCTTGATCAGGAAGGTTCTGGAGAACGGAGACAATATGACAGCCGTAATACGGAAGGTAACAACTCTCGCGTTCATCGTTTAGAGTTTCCTGTTTTCTATGGGGAAGATCCTGATGGGTGGATAAGTAAAGTTGAGCGTTATTTTGATGTCTATGGCTTAACGAAACCGGAAAAAATGGGGGCGGCAGTCATGGGGCTAGAAGATGATGCACTCCACTAGTTTCAATGGAAAAATAAAAGAAGAGCAATCATCAACTGGAGGGTTTTGAAGAGGAAACTACTGAAGCGATTCCATAGTTGGCGTGGTGGTTCAATTATTGAACAGTGGATGAGCGTCCAACAGGACGACAGCGTTGAGGAGTACGAGAAGGCATTTATCCAACTGGCTGCAAATATTGAGGAGGAGGTGAGTGAATCTTTTTTTCTAGCTAACTTTATTAAGGGTTTAGAAATGAGGATACAAACTGAACTTAGGCTTATGGACCCCGTTAATATAGAAGAAGCTTTAGAATGGGCTGTAAAAATTGAGGAAAAACTTTTTGTTATGGCGACATGTGGGGACCCATAAGGGAAGCAAGTGGTGTTAAGTGGAAATTTACCAAACTACCCTATTAAAAATTATACCCACCCAAAACCCCACTCAATTCCTATCAACCAAAAGCAAACCCATAAACCCAATTACCTTCCTTCACAAAATTACCCCAGAAACCCAAACCACAACCAACACCCAACTCCCCACAAAAACAGTAACAACCAAAACCACGAAAATACCCGACGCCTCACTGACCGGGAATTCCAGGAGTAGAAAGCCAAGGGGTTGTGTTTTAGGTGTGACGAAAATGGAAGTTAGAGCATGTTTGTAGAAGAAAAGAATTGAGTGTTCTGATAGTTGGTGACGCGGAGGAGGATGATGAGATACTGGAGGAGGAAGACGAAGTGTTTGAGGATGCAGAGAGTAGACCGATTGGGATATCCTTAAATTCAGTAGTGGGTATTGATAATCCAAAAACAATGAAGTTAGAAGGGAAAATTGAGGGTAGTAAGGTCGTGGTTATGATCGATCCCGGGGCCACCCGCAACTTCATCGCTCCAAGGGTAGTGGAGAAACTGGCGATACCGATCACAACCAGCGAAGAATTTGGTGTGACTTTGGGAACTGGTGAGACTCGATTGGGGAAAGGGAAATGTCAGGGAGTAGAATTGAATTTGGGAGCTCTATGTATTACAGAGAATTTTTTGCCATTGGAGTTGGGGCATTCCGACGTCATTTTGGGAATTGAATGGTTAGCCAAATTGGGTACCATTTCAACTAATTGGAAGACACCGATGATGCAGTTTAACTGGAATGGTAGCAAGATCATTTTGAAGGGTGATCCGTCCTTGGAACGTTCATTGGTGACTCTTAAGTCCATTATGAAGGAAATTCGCCAGCTTAAGGGAGGAGTTTTGATTGAATTGAATAGTATTAAGCAGGATACAGGGGAATGTTTGGAGGAATTACCCAAAAATGTTCCTGGGCAGTTACAAGAAGTAGTGGACAGGTTTGGACCTGTGTTTAACATGCCGAGTGGGTTACCCCCCCTTCGTTCTAAACAGCACCACATCACCTTAAAAAATGGTTCCAACCCCGTTAGTGTCCGTCAGTACCGATATCCACAAATCCAAAAGGAGGAAATTGAGCGTCTAGTTGCGGATATGTGACAAGCCGGCATAATACAACCCTCATTGAGTCCTTTCTCTAGTCCGGTGTTGTTAGTTAAGAAGAAAGACGATTCATGGAGGTTTTGTGTCGACTATCGAGCATTAAACAAGGAGACTGTTCCCGATAAATACCCCATTCCGGTAATCGAGGAATTGTTGGATGAGTTACATGGAGCTAAGGTGTTTTCGAAGCTGGATTTGAAGTCGGGGTACCACCAAATTCGAATGGCGAGCGACGATGTTCATAAAACTGCATTTAGAACTCACGAAGGGCATTACGAGTTCTTAGTCATGCCGTTTGGTCTAACCAACGCGCCGACCACATTTCAGTCTCTTATGAACGACATTTTTAAACCCTATCTTCGCCACTTTGTGTTGGTATTTTTTGACGATATTCTGGTATACAGTGCTTCCATGAATGAGCATGTGCATCACTTGTCTGAAGTTTTGGAGGTACTGGCACAGCATCAATTGTATGCTAATGCCAAGAAGTGTGAGATAGGGCAGAACCAAGTAGCATATTTGGGGCACATTGTGTCAGGGGAGGGTGTCGCCGTCGATCCCGAAAAGATCCGCGCGATGCAGGAGTCGCCGATTCCCACGACATTGAAGGAATTAAGGGGATTTTTGGGGCTAATCGGTTACTACAGACGATTCATACTTCACTATGCTCAGCTGGCAATGCCCTTAACAAATCAATTAAAAAAGGATCAGTTCCATTGGGATGAGGCTGCTACTCAAGCGTTCATGACTTTGAAGCAAGCCATGCTTAGTGCTCCTGTTTTGGCTATCCCTAACTTCTCTATTCCATTTGTTGTTGTAGCAGATGCATCAGGAAAAGGAGTGGGGGCGATTTTATCACAATGTAAGCACCCAATCGCCTTCTTCAGCAAGGGTTTGGGGGTGCGAGGTCAAGAAAAATCAATTTATGAGAAAGAGCTCATGGCGATCGTGGTTGCGGTGCAAAAGTGGAGGCACTATTTGATTGGTCGACATTTCATAGTATGGTGTGATCAACGGAGTTTGCGATTTCTGATGGAACAAAGGGAGATCGGTGGTGATTATCAAAAATGGGTCCGCAAGTTACTGGGATATGATTTCGAGGTGCAATTCAAACCCGACATCACCAACAAGGCGGCAGACGCTATGTCTAGGCACACCAACCTTCTGACGGCAGAATTTAATGCTTTGTCCACATGTGAGGTCGATTGGCAAATTATAAAGGAAGAAATTTTAAAAGACCCTACTTTGAGTAAAGTACAAGCAGAACTGATCAAAAATGGAGGAGAAGTGGCGGGGTTCTCATTGCATCATGGGTGCTTATTGTACAAAAATAGAGTGGCGATTCCACGCTCTTCGTCAGTAATTGACAAACTTTTGCAGGAGTATCATCAAACCGCTCTTGGAGGTCATAATGGTGATTTCAAGACATACTTGCGTTTAGCAGAGGACTGGTTTTGGGAAGGGATGCGAAAAACAGTAGCGGAATTTGTACAGAGGTGTTTGATCTGTCAACAGCAAAAGGCATCACATCAACAACCTGCTGGCTTTCTTCAACCCTTGCCTATTCCTTCGAAAGTATGGGAAGACGTCACCATGGATTTTGTAGAAGCTCTACCTCGCTCAGGTGGATACGATACAATGTTGGTGGTAGTGGATAGACTCAGAAAATTTGCACACTTCGTGGGCCTTAGGCATCCTTTCACAGCACAATCAGTAGCCGCAGTATTCATTCGTGAGGTGGTACGTTTGCATGGATTTCCTGCATCTATTGTTTCAGATCGAGATAAGGTTTTTATGAGTGTGTTTTGGTCAGAATTATTTCGCCTACAAGGTACGGTCTTATCTCGGAGTACGGCCTATCATCCGCAAACCGACGGCCAAAGCGAGATAGTAAATCAAGCGCTGGAAACATATCTTCGATGCTTTATTAATGGCTAGCCCAAACAATGGGCTAAATGGCTACATTGGGCCGAATTTTGTTATAACACAGCTCCTCACATGGCAATCCAAATGTCGCCCTTTAAAGCCCTCTATGGTCGAAGCCCTCCGTCACTAATTCGACTTGGGAATAATTCGACCCCTGTAGACAGTTTGGATCAACTCTTAAGGGAGCGCGATGCCATTCTCGATGATCTCAAGGTGCATTTGATTCGTGCCCAACACAAAATGAAGCAATGGGCCGATAAAAGGCGTAGGGATATTTCCTTTGAAGTGCGGGAATGGGTATTTTTGAAGCTACAACCGTATCGCCAACAATCCTTGGCACGCCGACCATGTGATAAACTTGCTGCACGCTTTTATGGGCCATTCGAAGTGATAGAGAAGGTGGGAGCCATAGCTTATAAGCTGCTGTTACCGGCGGACAGCAAGATTCATCCGGTATTTCATGTTTCGCATCTCAAGGCAGCCAAGGGCACTTCTTTCACTCCAACTCCTATTCTTTCTCAGCTGACATCTTCCTTGGAGTTAGTGGCTGAACCAGCTGAAGTTTTGGGGGTACGAAAAGATCCTGATTTGTCTATAAACACCTCGAAGGTCCTCATCAAGTGGCAAGGATTACCTAACTCTGAAGCAACTTGGGAGCATTACACCAACATCCTTACTTTATTTCCCGACTTCCACCTTGAGGACAAGGTGTCTTTCGAGGGGGCGAGTATTGTCATGGATCCAGTATGGCCCAGGCCCACCATCAAGTATACATACTCAAGAAGGAAAGGGAATATTGCAAAACAGAATCAGTAGTCGGTTATAACAACTTCTTTTGGCATTTTTCTTGCTTTTACAAATATACCTTGTTTGTTATGCTGAGGTGTACCTTCTAGAGAATGGTACTTACTATATATAGTCGAAGGTGAATAGATTTATTTTTATGCTTGTAGTGTCATTTGGAGGTATTGTACCTTGGGAGTTACTGGGCCACTCAAAGAGCTCAGGGGAGTACTTTGCTCTCTAGTAAATAATACAAGCATTCTACCTTCTTCTCTCTCAAACTCTCTCTTCTCTTTCTTTTCTGAATTCTATATTTCGTTACTGATTTTCTTGATTAACTGTTTCATTGGGTTGTGTGAGTGCAAGCTGCTTCCCTAGCACAACACATGACTTTCTCATGCATCCAATTATAAGACATAAAAGAGAAACATCCTATATTTTATAGCAAAATTTCTCAGTGTTATGGAAAGGAAAAGGTAGAGGACAATAAAAGAGAAACATCCACTTATAGACATAAAAGAGAAACAACTACAAGAATGAAACCATACCTCAAGTTGAGGCATGAATAACGCAAACGATGAGTTATCTCTTGAAGCAGCTATAAGCAATCAAGTGGTAAAAGTACATTAAAGGAAAGGATTAGGTAGAGGACAATATCAATATGTATACTACATATGATAAGAGAAATCAATGATACCTAAAAATGAAAGTCATTAGAATCTTGCACATATTAACTCGAATTCCGAAAGGGAAAAAGAACATAAAACAAAGAGAAATTATTATTGAAAAAATATCAAGTTCTATACATGTAGTGGCAGCCAAGAGAAAAAAAGTAAAACAAAACAAATGTGGAGTGGCACCAACTATAGATTAAAGAAGACAATGTATTCTCAATGCAAAGGATATAAAATATATAGTAAATTAGAAAAAGAATGAAATTATTAAAATATAATAGGGCTTCTGTGTAAAAAGAATGATAAGCATAGAAAACGAAGTTGGCATTGTAAGAAGAATAAACAGAGTTAAGATTCAATCATGGGTTAACAAAGAAAGAAAGAATGTGACCTACAATCTTCCCACCTAAAACCAGCCCAATCCGTTAACTCATCCACTACCAACCTGTCAATTTGATGCCCATATCCACCCCGATCCTCCCAATAACTATATTTGTTGGTAGACTAAAATTGTCAAAACAACATTTCGGATTAAAAAAACAAATTATAAAAATTCTAGTTATTTAAGTAAGAGACCGGAGACTAAAAGTTGCACGGAAAACAAAATGAAACAATGGCACAACTTAATGGAAAATACAGCATGAGATCAATCTCAATTCTGTTATACAACATAGAAGTAATTACAAGTTGAATGATTTTCCCTGACCAGCAGAGAAAATGAACGGCCATAAAATGTATGACACAGTGCTGTAAAGCTCACCTTCTTGGGTACTTGACTCACTTCTCTTAATCTACAAACAAGTTTCTTGCTACTTACCTCCATTGGTCTTGATTAGAAAAAAAAACATCTATCAATTTAACAAAATTAACAAAGAGAAAAAAAATAAAATCAAATACTTCAAAATTCAATTGAAAAATAGAATACATATCATCTTTAACACAAAGACATAAGCTTTGAAATTGAAGTCACTAACTAAGAAAACAGTGATTGCTAACCAAGAATTTGGTTGGCGAACTTTCATTCAATTGCTTTCAAATTTCAGTAGAAAAAAAAAAACAATTACGTTTTTACCTCGAAAACAAAGTAGAATTTATCCGATTAATCATGATAAAATCCTAATGCAAATCTATGGGTAACCCATATCAATAAATCATCAAATTTGTCAACTACATTTAGTGAAGAAACAAAACTAAATTCAAAAATTCAAGTAACCCTGAATTTTTCATAAATCTAGAATGCATTGATTTACAATCTTAAGAAATTAAGGAGATTTGATTCGACAAACATCAACACCAAATGACTCACTGCATATCTCATCCTTGATTTGTTAAATCCTCGTATGTAACCGTTGAAAAAGATGAATATAGAAAAGGCAATGATGACAAGAAGAGTTGCGGAACCAAATAGTTCCACCGATGTCCATAGTCCTCTGCCTATCTTTGCCCTCTTCTTTCCTTCTTTTGCACTCATCGACACTATTTTATTTTGACTATTTAGTTCCTAGAACCTCTTTGCTAGACATTAAATTAGGAATTTCAGTTTTTTATACTTACAGATGTGATCTCTATGTTAGACGTAAATAATTAAACAGTGACAACACAATCGAATGATATCACAAAGCAAAACTTGAAATTGTATGAACCAAGAGGACGGGAGATATGATCTAATTTGTTAGAGAAACAAAATAGATGCATTTAAAATCAAGAAACTAAGAAATTAAAGAGTAAACACCTCACCTCAAAGGTTTTGCCACAAAAAAAGTGAATCTCAGTGAAGTCCTTAAGGTAATGCAAGCAATATGTCTTATCCCAATTGACATCATCTGTTAACATCATCTTTGAAGTATGGATCTACATTATAAGCAAACCATTTTGATATTGTCAGATGAATCGTTAAATTTAATAATAGAACAATAATGAGTTTAGACAAGTACCGTGAAGATGCGTCTCTCGGTCATTATATCTGATAGAGGAAACTCAATCTTTCGAGCAATCCTACCCGGACGAAGTAATGCTGGGTCAAGACTTTCAATTTTGTTGGTAGCAAGTATGACCTTCACATCAGCTCTAGCATCAAAACCATCTAACTGGTTTAACAACTCCAAAATGTTCCTTTGAATCTCACGCTCACCCCCTGAATGAGCATTGTATCTGCAGAATAATTGACAAAACAGAAACATTCCCTCTGTTTTATTCTAAGATGGTACACAGACATACCATTTTCCGAGAGAATATAGTTTGGCCATTCTAATAAACAAAGGAAATGCCAAAAGATTAACATAAAGATTATCAATTCATTTTAATGCATGGAAAGTGCAGTGACAAGTACCTCTTTGTTCCGACTGCATCAATTTCATCAATGAAACCAATAGATGGTGAAAGTTCATCTGCAACCTAAATATTTTGAAGTTATAAGAAAAAGAGATGAAATGGTATGTTATATCAAGCATGATCAAATCAAGTACAAATAATTAAATCCACAGATTCAACGCAAGGTTCTAATATACTACATTGATGAATTCTAAATCTAATTCAACTTCAATATAAATATAATTATTAAGAAAATATCACATACTCTCCATTAAAGAAATCTTGCAACAATTGTTAAACTTTTGGAATCCTAGTAGATCCACCAACAAGCACAATATCATGAACAACATTTTTATCCATCTGAAGTACCACCCCCAACATCAAAAATCAAAACATTCTTCTCCCCATTGCCCAACATCACACAATCAGCAAAATAACCCTAACTTCCCAACATTTTCATTCGAAATTATGAAAAAAAAACCTAAATTTCATCAAATTTCATCCAAGAAACGAAAACAATACCCTAAATTTTTCCTAAAAAAATGAAAATCCAAAAAACCTAATCTGCGTAAAAAATAAACTAAAAGTCTATGTTCAACTCCTCAACTGGCTTCATTTCGGGAAGAAATGAGCAACAATCAGAAAACACTTCTCAATTGGCTTCATACACTACCTGAAAAAGTCTATGTTCAACTCCTCAAAACAAGCACGAGTAATGGTGGTGTAGAAATCAATTCCTTTAAAGAGGGAATCAGATTTGAGCGAGTTAAAGTACGACCCAAAAAGTAACTGAGAAAGGAAATTGAAAGTGGTTTTTGAGAGAGAATGAGAGCAGGACCAGATTTGAGCGACAAAGGGAAGGTAAATCATACCAGATTTGAGTGAGAAGAAGAGCGAGTGAGCGAGCGAAGAGGAAGAAAGTGGAGAAGGAACTGAGGAAGAACAGAATGGAAAAGCAGCGAATGGGAACAGTGTTTTTACTGTTCATCATGAACAGTATTCAGGCTTTGCGTATAGATTATAGATTATAGATATAGATATAGATATAGATATATATTAGATTAGATTAGAGGATATCACATGTTGCTAGTGATGGCCACGGTCCGGGTTGGCCCGGTCCCGAACCGCTTGAAACCGGAACGTTCGCGACAGGTTCCGAACCGGTCCCGAACCGCGAAACCGTGAACCCGTCGGAAAAAAATTGCCGGAACCGTGGAACCGCCGGAAAAAACCGCTAGAACCGGACCAAAGAACGCGGACCGTTCACCGCCCAACCGCTTCACGCTTCCACGGCTCGTGGAACGCTCGTAATCGGAACCCGACCGACCGCTTCATCTACCAACGTTCCATGGAACCGAACGAACCGACCGGGAACCGCATGCCTAATCGCCCAACCGGTCTTTGGAACCGGGTCAAAGTAGCCGTTTTTTGGTCAAAGTAGCCGTATAAATTACATAATTAGTTTTCTAATTATTTCTTAAATAGTTCTTAATTAGTCTTCTAATTAGTTCTTATTTCTTAATTATTTCTTAATTAGTTCTTAATTATTTCTTAATTAGTCTTCTAATAAGTTCTTAATTATTTCTTAATTACATAAATATTATCATGTCTTCATTCTTGAAAAAAGCCACTAAAACAGTCACTAAAGTGGCAAAATCTTTGGGGTTCTTCTTTAGCTCAAAAGAAAGGCAACTTCAACTCCATCGATATCAACAACACCTTCTGTTAGTAATTAAAAAGAAAAAGAAGAAGAAGAAGAACCAACAACCCCTATCGAGATACTTAGATCTCGACAATCATCAACAAGATTAGTTGAAGAAGCACAACAACAACAAAGACAAGCTCGTGGTAAACGAGTCAATTTACCAAAGGTAAATACTTTTTATGTTTTTATACATGATATTTATATTTTGTACATCGTATTAAATATTCATTTATTGTGTTTTGTGAATACATGTTAGGTGGTGGTACGGGATCCTTCAACAAACATTTGGCGAAAAAACATGGAATCACAAAAGAAACGCATGCAGCAAGCGGCAGCGGGACAACAAGCGGACCCGAGGTAGCTTTTAGATATAATCGTAATGAAATGATCGATGAGTTTTCAAAATATGTTATTGGTGATGAATTACCCTTTAACCACGGTGAAAGTCAAAGATACGAATATTTCAATAGGAAATGTTTACAACCGCAATTTAGAGCAATCCCTAGGAATACCCTTAAAAGACGAACCATTAAACTATATGAATCAAAAAGATATGAGTTAGTACAAATGTTTAAATCTTTTAATGGTAGAGTTAGCTTAACAACCGATATTTGGTCACTCCCCACATTTAGAGCCTTATATGTGTAATCAACATTGATAGACGTAATTGGTGTATTCAAAAAGAATAATCGCGCTCGAAGTTAATGCCCAAAGACAACCGTGAAAACATTAAATATAGATTAGTGGAAATTTGTAAAGAATGGAACTTATTGGATAAAATATTTTGTTGTTCATCGATAATGCTTCCAAATATAAAATGAATGGAACTTCTATATAATGAACCCGCTTTTACTAGTATTTTAGGAGGTAGTTTATTACATATACGGTTGTTGTGCTCACATTGTAAATTTATCTTGTCAAGTAGGTATTAAAAGTTTAAGTGATTTATTAGGTCCCATTAGAGATATAGTCAAATGGCTTAGATTAGGACAAGTTAAAAGAAGATATAAACAATTATGTGCCCAATATGAACTAAGAAAAGTATATTGGGCTTTAGACACTCCTACACGTTGGGGTTCGACCCATGACTTATTAAAGAAGGCGATTGCTTATCGTCCCGTCATAACACAACGTATAATGCACTACGTAAATTCACTTAGTAATAAGTGAAGCCGTATAAGTATTAGTGATGATACTTGGGACTTAGCTATAGGCGTACAAAAATTACTAGAAGCGTATGTCCACGCAACTAAGATATTTTCATATGTATACGAACCAAACGTTCACTTAGTAATAAGTGAATGTGTTACTGTTTTTTATCATCTGCATTCATATTCTCATGAAGATACTAACGTTTTTTTGAAGCCGATTCTTGAAGATATGATGGATAAGTGGAAGACATATTTTAATGATTTCCCTTATATTTATGGCATAGCGACAATTTTAGATCCGTGTTTTAAAACGGAAGCCCTAACTAAAATAATAGGATTTTATTATCAAGCACTAAATCGCCTCTAATGTACATAATTATGTAGGCAATTGTAAAAAACTTTTAGTGGACCTTTATGACCATTATTCTAGTATATATAACCCGAAGTCGCGATACGCCTAGGCGCTAGCGCCTCGACGCTCCGATTATTATAATCCCGTAATCGCTAACATAATGAGTCGTGATGATACTTTTCTAGGACTAGGATCATCTTCTTCCTCCTCCTCCTCCGCTTCATATTTAGAATTAGATAACTACCTTAAACATCACTTTGAAATAAACCAAAGTAGTTATAATATTTTAGAATGGTGGAGAGAAAAATCGTAAAATACTCTATATTATCGCTAATTGCAAAGGATATCCTTGCAATTCCTCGCTTCTACGCTAAGGCTCTGAGCTCGGCTCAGCAGGTGTAAACGCGTTTGGACGAAAAGAGATCTCGCCTTGCACCACATAGTATTCAAATATGTGTTTGCAAAAAAGATTGGGATCAGGCGGAGGTCCGAATGCAAGGAGAAAAGAACGACGATGATCAAGAGGAAGATGATCTATGGATGATGATGGATACGTCTGCATCATCGTCGGAGCGATTCTGGAAGCATCCAACCAACCAAATGATGACGATGAAGAATAGGATCACAAATACGAATATCGGACTCACACATTAAATATAAAAGGTACGAAAAACAACTACGGGCTTTGATTCCTTCGGATAATAGGCGTCTTAGTATTTCTTCGATACTAGGTTCAAGTCCATTCTCTCCCTTTTTATTATTCATCTTTATCGCTGATTCGCTTTCTTATTAATTTATTTTTTGTTTTTTAGTAAATATTTTAACGATTACAAGAATTGAATTTCGATAATAATCAAGTAATCGACGAGTCAAGCCTCAAGGTACGTCCGCATTATTATCGTATTTTTATTAAAATTAAAGGAAAAATAAGAACGAACCGATGGTCCACCCACCAACTCGAAATTGGAACCGCCGGAACCGCCTCATGAACCGCCAAGGAATCGGTTGAACTGCCGAACCGAACCGACGAACGTCCGTCGTTCCAAATGGAACCGGAACCGGTTGGAACCGAAACGGAACCGGCCCAACCCGGACCGTGGCCATCACTACATGTTGCTCCCTTTCTTTTTTTTTTTCTTCTTATTCACTTTTTTTCTTTTCACATTTATATATTTTAGGAAAATTCTATATGGTAAGCACCAACTATAGGGAAAGGCGAATGGTTTTAAATTTTTTTCCACAAAATGGCACTCAACTCTTGGAAAAGTCACTACCGTAACTAGAGCTGTTTAAAAGTGACCCGATCCGAAAACCCGAACCGAAACCGAAAGTAAACCGACCTGAAATGTGTTCCTTTTTTAGGTTTATTGAACCGACATTACCCAAGCCGAAGTTATATCCGACCCGATTGACAACCGAAAATGGGAAAACTGAACTCGAGCTGTAACCGATTTTTTTAACCGACACATAATCGTTAACCGAGATTACCCGAACCTAATAATGACCGACCCGAGTCATATCCGACCCGAATCATGCTCGAAACCGAACTCAATCCGGCTAAAACCGACTTACCCGAAGGAGTTTAGATCGAATTTGTGTAAACCTGAACCAGCTTTTAACATAGAAGTATAACCGACTCATATTCAATCAACTTATTTTAATAAAATATTTTAATAAAATATATTTTATAACTACATGGTTTCATATATTTATTTTTCAATCAAACAAGTAAAAGTAACAATGTAATAATGATCACTAATTGATTTGTATTTGAATTATTTTATTTTTCTTGAAGTAAAGGAAACCTTATCATCAATAAAAGAATGACTAACAACTTAATCTGATACTGACTCGATCGATAGTAATTAGTAATTCGTAGCCGAATTCTACTTGAAAACATACCCGAACTCGATCTGTACCCGGTAAAACCGAACCAATTATTAACCGATTACAACTCGAGACCGATGAATCTCGACACGAACTTCAACCGACACCAAACTGATGCTAACCCGACATCTCGAATAATCGATCTTCAACCGAATCGTGACTAACCGACCCGACCGAGCGTGACCCATCAAATCACGCATTCGAAAATAATCGATCCAAAAAACAACCGAATTGAATGACACCCGTCCGAAACCGACCCGATCACCCGAATGAACACCTCTAACCGTAACTATATCAAGCAAAAAACGTTTGTTAGCCGTTAAATGCTGAAATCACACTAATGACCTTGTCTAGTTTCATTCATCTCCTTGCTCTTCCATAAAACCAGTGTATTCATCACCCTTCTTTCTCTTCAAATCCATGCTTTTTCTACCCTTCCAACAAAGCACATACCTTTTTAACATACAATTCAATGATGTCACTTCTGGTAATGGAGTCTCTGGCCTACATAAATCTCTTGGTGTTGGTTATAGTTACTTTAAGCAAAAATTACCAGGAATAATACAACCTTTTGCTTATTTCCTTACAATATAACCAACTTTTGATTAACCATGAATAATACCAACTTATGAGGGTGTTTCCCTAGAATATACCTAACATGTTAAAAATCAAACTATAGGCGATTATATGACCAAAAAAATTAGTAAATTAGTTAATAAACTAAAGGTTGTATTATTCTAGGAAAAAACACCCCAAAGTTGGTATTATTCATGGTTAATCAAAAGTTCGTATTATTGTAGGGAAATTAACAAAAGGTTGTATTATTCACGGTAAATACCAATTGTTAGTGCTCTATCGTTTAGGCATTTAGTATTTATGATTGATCTCAATTGTCCTATTTAGTTTAAATGTCACAATTAGTTTTTCGCACTTGTCGAGACAATACTTTAACTCTTAATATTCAAATTACTCTTGATTAAAAATTATAAAAATTTGATATTAATAATCCTTGTATTGAGACGAATCAAACACGATCCCACATGACTATGTTTTAACTTATCAATTAAGAGTAAAATACAAATTAAGAGTGATGAGTGAATAGTGCCCAAAAAAAGGGACATTTAGGCTGAATAGAAGGTAGTAGTTAATAAGATTACTTGTATGTTGATGAAATCTGCACAATTTTCAGGGTTGTAAAAGGATTTTTTGGAATATTTATACAAAGAAATGTAAAGTTGCGTTGGAGTTCCTTTCACAGAAGGAACATATTTGGGTTTCAAATGATAATAAGAATTATCTGCCATTAATTAAATTAAATAAATAAAAATAAATAAAGTTTTGGTGATTGTTTGTTAATGATTGATGTAAATTGCTTGGGTTGAACATGATGGTCTTTGCTATGGAACCTGTTTCCATTTGAGTTGTTGCTGAGAAATAACGGTGGTCATGGAAGAGGAGGAATGAGCAACTGAGTTTTAATGAAATGGAAAGGGGTAAAATGGTCATTTCCATAGTTAACGGATAATGTAACGTTTTTTGCTTAATATAGTTACGGTAGTGACTTTTCCAAGAGTTGAGTGCTATTTTGTGAAAAAAAATTAAGATTAGCTACCACTCGCCTTTCCCTATAGTTGGTGCTTACCATATAGAATTTCCCTATATTTTATCTTTTAAATATGTGTCAAAAACGTCAATTAAATTTCTCTCTCTAAGGTGAAATATTCCAAATGAAAAGAACATTAGAGAACGGAGGGAGTATATTAAAAGAAATGCACTATTAATTCATCCCTTTTAGTGTGCAATTAGTTTTTAATATATTAATTAAAAATAATCAAGTTGGATCTTGTTTGATTCGTTTTAATGCAAAGATTACTAATTATATCAAATTTAATTTTTTCTTATCTATGATTAGAGATATTAAGGATTAAATTAGTGCAATTGAACTGAAAAGTCAATCAAATGGTACGAGTATTTTGAAATGAAGGAAGTATTTATTATAATTTGTGAAGTAATACTTCTTAATTTAATTTTGATCCTGTACTTGACAAATATTCTATTAATGTTGAAATATAGTGCGAAAATAATTAATGGATTTATGCTAATGTGAAAGTATCTAACATATTGTAGGTAGAATTTACTTATAAATATGTAAGTTTACCTAATAATAAATCACACATTTAAGTAAAACTTTCTCTCTTCTAATTTCACGCAGTCTACTTTCTCTTATTCGAGTATTATTTTTAAACCATAATCACCATTTTTTTTTTCATCGATACCTACAACTGAACCAATAATCAAATGGTATCAATATCGTCCTCCAAGGTGTTTCCAACACATTTTTATATTTTACTATTAAGCATAAATCCATACGCTTCACTACAAACCCAACAACAATCGATTAAATAAGCACCGCCATAATAATTTCAATAATACTAATAGTATATCATTACCACTAACTCGTATAGCTTGGGACAACTCTTTATAAAAGACTGATTACCAATTTTTTTTACTACATACCTCTTATTCTTTAACATTTACTCTTTGCGTCAAAAACCCTTCTTCTTTTTTCCAAATTAACCACTGACAATGTATTCCCATCATAAAAACAACTCATCTTCCTTCTCTTCCTATACGTATGAGAAAAGGAGGAAGATGGGTTGATTTAGTGATGGGAGTACATTATAAGTGGTTAATGGAGGAAGGAGAATGAAAGTTTTTGATGTAAAGAGTAAAGGTAAAAAGATAAGAGGTACAGGGTAAAAAAATTGGATAAATCGTCTTTTATAAAGTGTAGTATATAATTAGTCGTATTAATGCATTATAAGTCGTATTAGTGTATATGTTCCTAATGTTTATAAAGATTCAGTCAGATTTAGTAGCAGTTTTTGTCGGAAATTCAACTAACACATTTCAGTTAGAAATTCAGTTTGAAATTTTCTACAGTTTTGTGTTATTAGGAACTTTCAATCCGTGTAGGGTCAATTTTTGTAGTGTACTTTTAAGATTGAAGAAAATTCAGGCAAACTTAATATATCTCCTTAATTATGACTTCGGTATCCTTTTTGTAGCATCAGGACATATAATAATTATACACAAATAATTTATTTTAAAGAAGAAACAAGATACACATGATTTTCTTAGTCATTTTTTTGTTCAATGGTGCATTTTGTATGATGAATTATGCTATTATATTATGCGTATGCATTTTTATTTTGGAAAAATTATCAGGAATAATCCATACTTTTAACGTTTTCCTGTGAATACTTTTGATTATTCATAAATAATCCGAACTTTACACTATTTTTACTCATAGCACCCCCTCCTCAAAACTGACCGGCTGTAGCAAGTTGAGAGCTGCGAAATGACTTGTATTCTTCTTATATCAACTGTTGCCATCTTCATCCTCAATGTCTCAACCATTCCTCCATTTTTAAACCTAACCTTAGAGAGAGAAAGTTAAAAGCTTCCATTCACTCTTATTGTTTTCTTTTTTTTTTTTTTTACAAAAATGAATTCTCATTATAGTAGAGGTTCAAATTCGAATAAGAGTGTGAAATGTGAGCATGAATTTGTTGTAAAATTGACAATGGCAAAGAAGGGTTTTCGTGCTAGAGAACGGTTCTATTCATGTCCAAAATGGCCTGTATGTATTTTTTATGCTTTATTGTATACATCTATTAAATTTCATATTATATTTTGATGAACATTTGTAATTGTAGGATGCGGATTGCAAATTTTTTTAAGTGAGAAAATAATGTTGTTTCCAAAGAAAATCAAATTGGAACATTGGATTGCTTAGAAGCTGAAAATCGAGTCTTGAAGGAGAAAATTCAAAAACAAAAGCTTAAAAAACACACTTTGAAGAATGAAGTGGATGTCCTCATAATTGAAGTTACGAAGCAAGCTACTTTAGTTAAAGTCATTGTCATGGTACTTATGTTCTCATGGATGCTTTTCATTGCAATTTTACTTGTGTTGTACTGAATGTGAATTGTAATAACTACTTTGAAATTTAATGGAATGATATCATTTTCTGATGGGTAACTAAAGTGTTTATACATATGTAGAAAGTTAGCAAAAGCTAATTGCCATTACATTTGAATATCCCTTCTTACATAGTGATTGATCTGTACACATCAAAATAAGTGTTAGGCAGCTAAAGTGTTAATACATACTTTACAATAACAACAACGAAATGACTTTCAGAACAACTAGCTCTTAGTGCTTAATAGTAGTCCATGACCTTATTGTAATGTTCTATCATCGACCCATGTAATTTCCTATGAGCACTGTACTTTATGTTGTATGCAAAGTCCTTACTAATCATCACCTTGTAGTTTTCTCTTACCAAATCAACAATCTCAGCTGATGGAACGTGAGGTTTTCCCTTAAACACATCTAGCATTTGATCTGCAACCCAAGAAGACCTTAACCGCCTATTACCATCCATGCTTCTTTGACAAGTATGTTGTGGAACCAATGACTTAACAACAAAAGATGCAGTTGCCCTATCCCAACTTGCATATATCTTAAATGGACATCCTGGTAAACACACAACACCTAATCTTTGTTGCCTCAGTTTATGTAACACCCCGATATTTTAAACCGTTTAGTTCCGGTATATTTAATAAAAATTTCTAGTATCTCATGTTTTATTAATAGCTTATGATTGGGAATGGGCCTTGGACATGCATTGTACAACTTTTAAAACCTTAAAACCTTTGGGCCCAAACACCTTAAACTCTCTTAATTCAAATTAACAAAAAAAAAATAAAAAAAAAAAGAAAGGTTGAGAAGTCCAAGAGGGCCGGCCATAGGGTGGTCTTTCATGGGATTTGAAACTCCCATAATTATTGTGGGAATATTTGCCATTATTCTTTAGTTATTCAATTTTCTATTCAATTCTATTCAATTTCCTATTCATTTTCCTTAAGCTTTCTATTGCCTAAACTAAATTATTCTATTTTCCTAACCTAGAATTCTCTCTTACTCTCAATATTCCAAGAACATCAAACTCTCAAAAACCCTAGCTAGTCACACGTTTTTTTTGGGTCATCTACACTTGGATTTTTGGTGTTTCCATCTCCTTTGTAAGTATTTCTATGTGTTATCTTTTATTAAATTTTAAAAATAATTACATAGGGTATGTAATGTTTGGTGTGAATGAATTTTAGCATATTTATTCCATGATTTTTGTAGTTGTATGGTTATAATTAAATAATTGACAAATGATGGTGTTGGATGTTGTGTGTGAAAAGAGCATGTTAAATTATGTGTTGATGGATGTGTAAATTAATTATAATAATTATAAGAATAATAAAAGTGATGTTAATAGAATATATGTTTAAAGTAAAATTGTTACGGGAAAAGTTTTGTTGAAATATAAGAGGATGTTATGACTTGGTTTGAGATCTTAAGGTGAATACATGATTTGTTTAAGGGTTTTATTAATTGTGAATTTTGAAAATGATTTATTTTATGAGAGTATGATTTTTATGGGTTGTAAGATATAGATTTAATAGGAAATGTGGAAATTAGAATTTATATGAATTTTGAACAAAAAGTGACAAATCCCGTAGGATTGAAAAATGATGAAAAAATGTTGTTTTTGGAGCATTTTGACTTTGAAATTAGGTTAAAAATATCTATACTATGTTATAAATTATGAAAATTGGTACCCGGGGGTTTTGATGCCTTCCGGACGCAACGGTGAAGTCGGATTTTCGTTTTGACAGTGTTGAGACAGTTTTCTGGACAGTTTTAGTTGCTGTTTTTTTTAGTAATCAATGTGTTTAGGGTTGTGGTGTATGTCTTGTGTTATGTGTATGTGTTTTATGTGTGATGGTAGTTATTTGTATGCGATGTGGTTTGCCTTGAGGATGATGTGAATGTGTTCTTATTTCTGAATACGATTAAACCTTGTAGGAAGCCGATTCGTGACCGGAAATTGATTAGGATCTTGTGCTTTGTTTGCTTGATCAAGGTACGTACACGCAGCATAGAATTGTAGTATATGTTACGTACCATATGTTATGGTAACAAAGGTAAAGTATGGGCATGTAATGTGTATATTGATACGCTTCCGAAAAATTTATTATAATATAACTTTTAATAAGCAGAGGTAGTATGACCTCACTAACTTGAAAGTGGACGTAGTATGACGTCAATTGGTGGAAATGAATTACTCGCGGCCTTTGGAGCCTATGAGCCACCGCGGGGGTATGCATACTTGACCATAGACACCGAAGTAGGACGTGTGTCTATGGTAGAGACTTGCTTAGGGGTTAGCTCCCCCTAATGTATTGTCTCGCCTATGGAGTTTGAAGTGGTACCAGCAGTATGGCTGGAATAGATACAGCAGTAAGGCTGACTAACTGGAACATGAAATTATTAAAGTTAATATCTTTACTTTGTTGTACTCGAATTAATTGAATTGTGATTTCTTGCTGACGTGTACTTTTTGGTCTTAACGATCCTACGATGATGTCGTTTCCTCTTTGGATAATGACTAGCAGTAAGTTAATTGCAGGTGGGGAGTGAGGATTATTCTGGGAGAAATAAAACGTTATAATCAGAATTTATTTATGAACCTAAGTTTCCGTACTTTCTTTTTAATGTTGGTTTTAAGAGGCGTGAACGCTCTCGAGTTGTAATAATTAGAACTAGTTTTGCAAACTTACCTGCTGCTTCGTCTTTATGTCTGGTAGATTATATTAGCACTATTAGAACTCGGTCCGCAAGTTTTGTTTCGCTTGAACCATTTTAACTAACCGTTTAACACCCCGGTTTGACTCGAACTATATTTGGTTACTCAAAAAGTCTATTTCTCTTTTAAAACGATACGAGTTAAACTACGGGATGTTACAGTTTATCAATTTTGCTAATCTTGACATTTCTCCCTTGAATAAAAGCATACTTTACAAGTGCATCTCTAAATGCATTTGCACTCGCAAAACTCAAACCAACACTCCATTTAAATGTCTTAAAGTCTGTGTTCTCATCAATTGCTTCTTGTTTGCATCCTCACCTTCACTGTTTTCATATTCTGACAAAGGGTTTTCATATTCTTCATTAGTTGTAATAGCATTTTCAACTACATTACCTTCCTCTTCACTTAAAACAAGAGATTCATCCTCACTGCCATAATCCTCACTAGCAACATATGACTCATCTTCACTGTCATCTCCACTGTTTTCAATCTCACTATGTTCACTCTCACCTGAAAAAGAATTATCCTCACAACCATGATCATCAATGCCATTATTGTTCGCTTTTGGTGCCCTCCTAGGAGTTAATTTCTCTCTAGCACAAACATTTAAATCCCTAAACAATTGCAAATCATCCACTTCATTCACAACATATAATTCAACAACCCTCATTTTTGTTCCAATTGTAGCCATTTCCATAACAGATGCATCACTACTAACCCTATGCAAACCTCCTTCAAATGTCGAAGAATTGTAAAGTGAATAGTATAGCGTATGGTCATACTCAACACCAACATTAGTTACTACCAATTCATCCAAATCAAACCACGAAATCAAATCGGGATCAACGGAAACTGTTCAAAATTCCCCACCCAAATACTCCAAACCAACCCCAGTCCTTTTAGATTTACCACCATACCAAATCTTCACGGTAAATGAACCAAGTATATCAACCTATGAATACAACAAACAAATTTGAAAAATCAAGAACACCATTTAAGCACACAGGAATAATCCACACATTAATTTGAAACATTTAATCACACATAAATGATTAAATTCGTGCATTATGTAGAATTATGATAAAATTCAGCATTTTCGCACATGGTGTATGAAGAACATTAATACACACAACATTTTCACACACAAAATCCAAATGTGGAGAACAAAACTTTGAAGATAACCACAATTCACCATTGAAATCCTTCCAGACATCATTTTGCACACTATAAGTTAACATTTTCGACCCAGACAACATTTCGCACATCATTTTCGCACAGAAAATCGAAATAATTTGCAAGCGAAACTCCATGTGAATAGAATCTTACCATTTGAATGAAGAACAAGAATACAAACACCAAATTTAAGCGTGCCCTGCGAGGAATTGATGATGATTTGCAAAATTAGGGCTATTTGCATGAACCCTAGAAATGAATTGGGGATTTGTTTTTGGAAGTGTAATTTAGAATGAAGGAAGAAGGTTGTATGGGATAAATTTATTCCACCTACTATAGCCGGTTGTTTAACGTTGGGGGTGCTGTGAGCAAAATTATTGTAAAGTTCGGATTATTTATGAATAATCAAAAGTAGGGGTTATTTACAGGAAAATATTAAAAGTATGGATTATTCCCGATAATTTTTCCTTTTATTTTTATTCTTTTTAGCATTTTCATCTTGAACAATATATATATATGGCAAAATTATTTTTTTTTTCTTAATTCTTGTGAACATTTGTTGTGAGAACAATTTTAAGAAACAAAAACAAAAGGAGTAATTATCGTATATGATAATGAGTTATTTCGAGTGGAGTCCAATCATGTTTAATTTCAGTTACTTGAGTCAATCTTGAAGTCTAATCTTGAGTCTTGAAGGTGATTGTTTACTTGAGCCACTTAAACTATCTTGGTTCATTCAGTCACCACAGATCAAAACCTGCTGTCAACATGCAGCAAATCCTGATATGAGACACCTAGTTAGTAGGTGACCATTAGATGTTTTCATTTTGATAGGATTTAGAAAATGGGCCTGGGCAACCCAAACAAGGAGGAGAAGAAGTAGTCCACTCATAAACCCAAAGATGATTCACTACTAAAACCAATTGGTAATAGTAGGAGTTACTCCTTGAGAATATAAAGTGATGCATACTCTTCCCTTTTTCCGATGTGGACAACTCACATGTGGGTAACACATGGGCACTTCAACCTATTTAGGTTATCAGGTTGATTTCGAGTTAGGTATTTCGATTTGGTTCAACTTTCAAGATCGAGTTTTGTATCCACATTGATTTTTATATGATTTTAAATTCATTTTGAAGTCAGGTCAAGTCAGATTCGATTGAATATCAGATCGTCAAGTCTATTTTAAACACCTCCACTAACCATTGCTATAGCACAGAAGCAGAAGCTGCTCACTGTCGTTCCACACCATTCTCCTTTATGTTTTACAAAAAGTCAAAACAATAGAACAACTCTTGAAAATATGTCAACAATGAAATTTCACATGCTCAAAGCAAGGATGCCTTAGAAGTTTTTATTGGTTTAAAATCATACACCAGCTGACCAGCATGAATACAGGAACTGAACAGAAGAAATGGATAAATTTCCTCACATGATAGGCAAACAAAAATTTCCTATATTAATTTTGAAAATTGAATATCATCACAAAATGCAACACCCATTTACAGTATCACAATGAAGATTGACTACCCCAAGCTGCTAATTCTTCCAACTGTTTTCCGTCAAGGCTTGATACAAGCTCCATCGGAATAAACAGCTCCGAGAAGCTTTGAGATTCTGTCTTGCTAATATTATGTAATGACTCAAGTTGTTTAGCTTCCGAATCTGCTGCTTCAGCCTCTGCAAGAAGTACATTAGCTTCTTCAATATCACGCAGCTCTAAAGCAGCTGATCTTTCACATGAAACAGCAGCAGAAATAAGGCGTAGCCTCTGAAATCTGGCGACTGCTGCCTCTTTTTCCTTGGACGATACAAGTTCTTCAAACTCGTGCAATTTCTTGAGAGTTTCATCAATCCTCTCCTCAATTTTTCCCAGTTTTATCGTTGATTCTTCCATCTCTGACAGCAAAGTTTCCTTCTCAGCCATCAAAGATTTAGCTTCCGAGGCTATACGTGCGGCTTCTTTAAAGTTTCTGGCAGATGCAGCGACTTTCTTCTCTGCTTCAAGCTCTGGCACCCTTTTTTCTATGAAGAGCATTCTTTGTTTCATAGAAGCGCCTTCCTGCTGGATGCTTGATTTTGTGGTGGATAATTCCTACAGCGAGAGCAGTTACACAGGTCAGTAAAACATATAATAATTTCACAACATTCTGGCATTACTAATAGAAAAGGAGCTAGCAGCTATGAGATAGTAAATTCTGCAGCCAACATGAACCTAGTATCCATTTCAACATCCAGCTAAATATCTCACCCAATGTAGCGTCTCGGCCCTCGTGAAAAAGAACACTCTTACATATTGCCAATGTACATCATGAGAAACACAAGCAGAAAGAAATTGATCAAATTTATTTCGTTCCACAGGGGAGAGTTCTTGTCAAAATTCATTAAGATAGGTCAAAAATACTAAGCATTGTACATTCTCACTTCAATTATCTCTTATCTAGTACCACTAAGGCGAGTCTCACCTCAAAAACTAGCTATGTGCAGTAAATTATAGCCACACAACATCTATCTTGCCGTCCTTTTTATTCCCCTGCAAATGAAGCACTCTTTGCCTAATTTAGCCCTTTTGTTATTGTGCTCCATTGCTCCAAGTATTTTTCTTTGATTATCACTTAATAAAGCCCTCATTTTGCTGAACGTGACTAATACACCTACTGATTTCCAGAGATTTGTAGGAAAAACGGGATGATCACTGTTAGCACTTCATAGAATAAGAAACCTCCATCATGAAGTCAACACATACCATTTCACTGAGAAAAGGAAGTCACACAACTATATCAAGAGGGAAAACAAACTTGATTCTTCTGTGTTACCACATTAGATATCCATCACAAGCAACTAAAAGTTGCCAATAATAAAACAAGACACAAAAATGATATAGAAAACCAATGGAGCAATTAGAAAACAGTAGTAACTATCAGGCTACCACTAGCCACCAAATAGCAAGTAGCGTAGAGCAGTAGACAGCTCAGGTAAAATCTCAAGGGACTTTGTAAAACAAGTAAAACAAACCAAATTTGTCTGTACTAAATAGAAAAAGCTAAACTCAGACAAAGTTGTTAAGAACTCAACTACCTGCAGGTCAACTCTTGCAACAGAAATCTCCTGTTTGAGCATTTGAGTATCAGCCACAATTTTTTCCTCAGTCTTGGCAAGCCTTAACTTTTCTTTTCTAACTTTCAAGACAGAAGAAACTAAAGCTTTCCTGAATTTAAGGTTATCTTGGTATGCTTTAGCGTCATCTTCACAATCCATTGCAAGCCTTTTAAGTTCTTTCCCTCGGCTCTTTCCTTGAGAAAGAAGGTCATCAATTTCTTCTTTCTTTTTAAATAAATCTTGACATTCTAAGTCCACTTGGGAGAGACATCCTTGCAACTTCTCAAACTTGGAATCAATTTCTGTTTGTACATCCTTGTAATGTGCAGTCACTTCAGCAATTCTTTTGTCAGCGGCTTCAATTTTGGAGTTGTTTTCAGCTATCTCCGCCTCTTTTTTCTGCACCAAACGCAAAAGTTCTTCTAACTCTTGCGTCAATATTTGTTTTTCCTTACAAAGGACATCTTTTTCCTTGACATCATTTTCAACTAAAAGCTCAACCGAATCAGTCAATGTTGAACGAGCTTCCTTTACTAACTGTGATTCAATCTCTATTTCCAACTTTTTTGTCTGCACAGCGTCAATAGACATATACCATTCATCCATTTTCTTTGAAGAACTGACTTCAACATTCTCCAGGATCACATCAGCTTCTCTTGCAGCATTCTACAAGAAAAAAGTAGCCACGATCAAATATTTTCAAATTCCAAACCAGTACTAATACACATGTCAAAAACATATCTGACCAGACCCAGGTAATCGATTTGCAGAGAGTTTAACTGAGAATTAAGGCAGTCGGATGAGCCGGTAACAATATTGCTTGTGTGGTTGTTCCTAGACAATAAGCTAGCATGTTCAAGATCAAAATTCGTCCGAACTTAGCACAAAAGTTTCAAGTTATGATCAACAATAACTTAACTCAAAGACAAAGAAAAACTCACTGGCATTCCTATTTCACCTCCAAAAGAAAGAAGATAAGTGGAACAAGTATTGTCCCATCTTAGCACACATCCTATCTGTCAACCGGATGAGAACAATTTACCCCAAAATACAGTGTACTAGCTTAGAAGTGTATTCACTGCATATGCAGTCACCAAATTGATTTTAAGAAAGACTACAGGAAAAGAAAATCTAAAAGAATAAATACTTTTAAAAAACAAAAAGCAAGAAACAGTGATATATTTTGATTTTGGCAAACTCAAATATCCAGAACCACTAAGAGAGACTTCAGGTGTAACAAGAACAATAAGTGGATTTCCTTCAATCCAGATTCCAGAATCATTGGCAAACTCAGTTTATTGATATTATGGCAGCAACATTTTGATACTGGCAATGATTCTTGATGCACATTGTAAACTCCAATTACTAGCATTAACTAGATATCAATATCATACTTCATAACATATCCCGAAGAGTTACGGCTGAATATCCTACACTCATATTTCTACGATTAACTGTAAACCATTAAGCTAAGGTTAGCTGATTTGGTGTTAGTTTCTTTCAATTTGAGCCAAGAACTAGCAGAGAGCAAGCAGTTAATCTGTGGATTTCCCTAGTATTCAAGTAATGTCATGTTTATCACTCTTCCTATCCAAAAGTGTTTTATTTTACTGAGAGAAAACTTGAGGAACAAATCAAGTTAATATGAATGATTGTGTTGTACCACAGTCTGAGTTCAAATAGCACATTGTTCTGTTAACAGCTAGTAGACTGATTGATAGACTCTAAACCAAAGGTCAATAAAAAAAACTATATCAATCCTGCAGAGTTATCCAAATTAAATATATCAGATACATACGATTACTCAGGCAAGGGGGCTAAAGTCTTATACTATGTTCCGATAACATTTTTAGAAGGAAAGGAAGGGAGGGGAGGAAAGGGAAGAGAGGAGAGATTGGTGTGTTTTCCTTCCAAATCCTTCCTATGTTGGACGGAATTACTTTGTTAAATTCATGAAGGAGTTATTCTTTCAATTCCCTTCCCTCCATTTCCTTCCCCTCCATTATTGGTATCAAATGAAGGAAATACAATCCCTCCATTTCCCTTCCCTTTCTTTCCCTCCATTTCCTCCCATCCAAACGCAGTTTAAATGTTTATATGAGATCATAAGCATACCTCAGAAAAACTTCTTAGCAAAGAGACACATTCTTCCTCAATGGCTATCTGATGTTCCAATGCTTCCTCCATCTTTGAGTCAATAGCATCACAATCAGACTCAGCATCTTTAAGTGCATTTAACATGCATTCTTTTTCCTTTTCAGCAGCAACAAGACTCTCACTGAGGCTGTCTGCCATTTCAAAATCTTCAGCTTCACAGGCTACTTCAAGCTTCTGTTCAATTTCCTTGAACTTTACGGAAGCTAGTTCAAGATTCTCTAAGGCTTTTCTTCTCCGCCTCCTGGAATCCTTCCTTGCTGCTGATATTGATATAACTCGTTCCCGGGTGTCTCTCAGCTTCTGAGATATTTGAGCCTTAACTTGTTCATATTTCCCCTCTACCGAGTCACAACCCACCTTTTGCTCTTCCTTTTCCGGCTCCTTAAGAATAGGCAATGCTTCAGTTTCTGGAGTCGTACACGTAATATTTCCTTCTTCAGGGGAGATATTGTCTCGATTAACTTGATACGAAGGTGATTCTACTACAACATGTGAACCAACATGTATACTTCCATTTTCATGTTGGATTTGACCAGATTTAACTTTATCTTTTATGCCAGGATCGGAAGAAAACGGAATGGATTCGAGATTTTCATTTCCTTTGGCATTTAAATTAGTTGTTACAGACTGCAACATATTCTCGGACCCATATTGTTTATCTATTACTTGAGGTTCATTAGAATGTAGAAGTGGCTCAGGGTCATCAGCAAGATGTGAATCCCTCCCATATCCAATCCTTAAACCAGTTCTTTTCTTTTTTCTAGATGATTGCCGAAACACATTAGTAACCGGAGCTGTTCGTGTTTCAGATATCATTGTGCTTGCTGTCATGACTGAAGTGTCATTTGATGGCATCAATGACTCAGTTTCAGTTGCTACAACATGAGAAGGATCGATAACAGTGAGATCCGAAAATAGATTCTCGTCAAGCGGTTGAGATGAATCCAAAGATAAATTGACAGTGCTACCACTATTTATAGAAGGAAAAACATCAGATTGAGAATTTGCATCATTGTTTTCTACTGCATGGGGAGTAAAGAGAACCATTCCTTCAAACAAAGAGTCCATATCATCAATACTGTTATCCTCCATTTTAGTACACAAGGAGTTAACTTCCTCAATGATGTATCCAAAATCACTGCCACACTTCAATCATCCAATTATTGGATGATGAAAACGGTGATTAAACTGTATAGAAATCCCATAAATTAAAGTAAGAAACCATTTCAAAACTCAACAAATCAATTAATAAGCATGAGGCAAGAAGGAAACAAATTTATAATAGAACACAACTTCTTTAAAATCGCAGCAAATACCCAAAACCTAATCCAACTTGCTTATTGTTTGCATCATAATTCAATACTCACGATCAATACAAATTATTCCATTTAGTGATAATAATCGATACAATCAAATTACTATTTTGCAACAACAGAATATCAGATCAGAATAGACAGTATTGTTGTATCCAAAAATGAAGTAAAGTAGCCTTCATTTTTTCGTTTCAAATCATGTAATAACAGTATGAGCATCAATGAATGAACTAAAAAATTCGATAAATTTTATAATTAGATGGAAATTGAAGATTCAGAGATAGAAAAGTGGGTTATGGTTATTATACTTGTAATAAAGTATAAACAGATTTAAGATGAAGAAAGAAGAAGGTTTGAATTACCAGTAAAATTGAGTAACGACGCAGAATTGAGGCTTAAGATCAAGATCACGATCAAGGATTGAATAAATCGCAAGTCCAGGATATGATCGGGTGATGGAACTTGAATCTAGGTGACCCTGAATTTTAGAGATTCATTCATAGATAGACCAAAGATTTCTAAGAAGTTGGAGTATTTGGGAAAGAGCTTACCTTTCCGTCGTTGTGGAAACTTTGTTAATCACTCCGCGCTATAGTGTTGTTTTCGTTTAGAATATTCCATTTTGTTAGGATCGAGAGATATTGAAACTCAAAATTTGCTTACCCAGGGGTTGTTTGGTATGTGGGAATGGAAATTGTGAGAGTTTAGTTGAGACTTTAAGATAAGACTTGAGTTGAGACTTTGAAAATAAATGTCACATATCCTTGTTTGGCAAATCATAAAAATAGATAAGAAATTAGATAAAAATTGATTATATTTACAAAATTGTCCTTATAACTATTAGATTTCTTTACTTTCATTAATGGCAAAATTGTCTTTTTCATAAATTTTCAAGTCTCATCCCCAAATACCATCCTCCCCCAAGACTTTTTTTGTGAGACTTTCCCTTCTTAAATCTCAAGTCTCATCCTTTCCAAATTCCCATTCCCCTTAAACAAACAAGGGACTTTTTATAATTTTAGCCAAAAATCCCATTTCCTAACCTCAAGTCCCTCTTGCCAAACACACCCTCAGAAAAATAGATCTAAAATTTGCTTTGAAAATTGTTCAAAAAGAAAACGAGAACAACAAAAAAGAACGGAGGTATTATTTTTTAGGAGAAAAACATGATTATTAAACTTTTTAATTTTTATTTGAAGGGGAGAGCTAAGTGGAAATCAGATTCAAAATTTTGTAAAAAAGAGGTTACTTGAAGATAAGACCCGATACTTATATTTATTTTCAAAACAATAATCAGAATTTCTTGCATGAGACAATCATACGCTCATGTATGGGTTTAATGGCGCAATTAATATGAATTATTAGCATATGAGCTCTTTGTTATGAAGTTGTCTCACTAAGATATGGTCTCCTCACAAGAGACGATGTACAATAATACAATAAAAGGAATACAAATTCTTGCTAGAGACGGTCTCTTTGAGAGACCAACTCTACTTGGGTCGGCCCATAAAAGAAATTATAGAGTAAGACTAAACGTCAAGCTCTAATGAATTGGACCTGAGAGGCGTCTCAAAGAGATAGTCTCTCAGGAGACCCAACATTAAGTTTTTGTGGTTGCACAGAAAGCCGGGTTTTGAGGTAGGCAAGGTCTGTAAATACCTTGGCTCAAAATCTAAGGGGCCCAAAGTATATGTAAATAGTTTGATATGAAAATAAAAAGTTAACTTAATCAACATCAGCAAATCTTCTGTGAGACGGCCGCATATGTGTGACCACTCACATGTCTATCCCATAATTTTAAAGTTTTCATTTTAAAGTTTGAATTAGACATTTGGACCTTGAAATAGGCATTTTAAGTCTTGGATTTGACAAACTTTAAACCATTGATTTAGACATTCTAAGTCTTGAATGGATATTTTACAGTTGGAGTAGGATGATAAAATATAAAATTAAGGGTTAAAGTAGGGTTTTAAGAATTAGAATTGACATTTTAAGTGGTGGAATGGATGTTTTAAGGGTTGAAATCGATACTTCGATAGCTTAAAAATTAAAGGATCATTTACCAACAACAGCCTTAGAGTTTGCTTAATTTCAAATAAACAGCCTCAAACTTCGTGTTTTACCAACAACAGCCTTCGACTTAGGAAACACGACATCGATACAGCCACTTCACCGAATGACTTGCTAATTGATCGTTGACCATGCTCAATGACCTTTGACTTTCCCTTAATTTCATTAATTAAACCTAATTATCCAATTATCCCTAATTAAACCTAATTACCCAATTATCCCTAATAACAACCCTTCTTCCCCAACCTTTCTCTAACCCACCTCAATCACCTCCATTTTTCCCCTTCACACCACCACCACCACCACCATTAAAACCTCTCCTTTAATAACAACCCAATTAAAAGCCCTTTCTTATAGTGTTCATAAGCTACTTTTCGTTTGTTATGATTTAAATTCTTTCTGGGATTCAAATTCTTTCTGGGATTCAAATTCTTTCTGAATAAGGTTCAATATGATTTATATTTTAATGGGTTATATATAATTTAAGTTCGTTCGTTTTCGATTTTTTTTTTTCATTTTCACTGTTTTCTAGGTATGAAATACAATTTGCTAATCTTGGTTATCAGTTTTTCCCCAAATTCCCCCTTGTTTTATGGTGGGAGATGATATTGTGGTGTAATTATTGTTGTTTTTTTGGTTATTCAGATAATTGGAAGGGAAAGATTTAAATCCACAAGTGCATTGGCATAATTAGATGGAAATGGTTTGAAAAGTAGCTTATGAACACTATAAGATGCTTGTTATGAAACCATTTAGTCTTTTATCTTCCATTAACCCAAGTGTTCCTTTTAAGGATTTTCGACCTCCAATTTGCTCTTCATTGAGCAAATTTCAGCTATGTAGAAACCCTAATAGAATTTTGTTAAGGAAACAGAATTTGATGAAGGGGCTTTTAATTGGGTTGTTATTAAAGGAGGGGTTTTAATGGTGGTGGTGGTGGTGGTGGTGAAGGGGGGAAATGGAGGTGATTGAGGTGGGTTAGAGAAAGGTTGGGGAAGAAGGGTTTAATTAGGGATAATTGGGTAATTATGTTTAATTAGTGAAATTAAGGGAAAGTCAAAGGTCATTGAGCATGGTCAATGGTCAATTAGCAGGTCATCCGGTGAAGTGGCTGTATCGATGTCGTGTTTCCTAAGTTGAAGGCTGTTGTTGGTAAAAAACGAAGTTTGAGGCTGTTTATTTGAAATTGAGCAAACTTTAACGCTGTTGTTGGTAAATGATCCAAAATTAAATTAAGCCTTTGGAGAATGAAAATCGAGACTTAGAGTAGGGGTGTTAAGTGTTAGATTGATTTTTTAAGTATTGAAAAGGGTATTTTAAGGCTAGAATTCGACATGTATAAAAATTCTTTTGTCGCACGCGTGAGACGATCGCATACAAGTTTTTGTGAACCTACATAGCCAATTTCAAGCGTAAATGTCGTTTGCCGCATACTTTCTAGCTTTTCACCTTTTCTTCTTGCTACTCATCACCTTCTTATTTCAATTTTTCATGACTATTCATCTAAGCTCTTTAAAGTACTTCTCAATCTCTTTTATCATCATCAATTATCCTCATTTTCCAATTAAACTTATATGTAAATATGTCTCTAAAAAACATCACGAATTTAGAACTCTTAATCTTCAAAACAACGGTTAATTGCATATACAACTAAAATGTAGAAAGTATATGTGGCTATTGACGAACAATTGAACACTTAAACTGGCCATCGGTTCCTACCACTATGGTTGCGGTTTCCTCTTCCACTTTTATATTGGTATTAATTTTTCTCTAGAATATCTTTGGATTTGAATTTCTATTCCTAATCTATCGTTTTGATTGTTTTATGTGTTACAATCTTAAATTTTAATCATATTAGAATTTTTGATAGATATTTAATTACTTCAAATTTATACTTATTTAGAAATGGTTCGACGTGAATTAGGGTAAAAGATATTTGTGTTACACTGATGACTTAGTGGCTGAGATTAGGAGTGTTAGATTGTTCATCTTATTTACATATTACTTTTTCTCTAGTAAATGATTATCTTTATCGTTTTTCAATTTTACAAATTATATTTCATTCCATTTATAATCTTTGGTTTACCTACTGCTTGATCTTGATTTGGTATGATATTTTATTTTTTTGTCTATATTATGGTAATTTGGTATTATATTATATTTGTTGTGAATATAGTGAATAAGAAATTGCAATCCAAGTCCATTTGCATTAACACTTGCATACAACACATAAGAGTCATAATACTTTCTTTTAGAACTTATGCACTGAAAATGAGTGTATTGAAACTTAATAATGCAAATACTAATTACAAATGAGAATTTGTATTTATCTCTTTGTTGATAACAAAAATAAATTTACAAATAACAAACTAAATTAACTTGAAGATTGTTTTGTAACGACAACCGTAGGAAGCTTGATACTTGTTGTAGGTGTGCGATCACTTTCCTTTTGTGATATTTCCCCCCACAAAGGTACTTGGGTTTGATGTTTGGAAATTCACAAAGAGATACAAACAACACAACAGACCCTTAGTACTTAGGGTATGTCACTTAACAACAATGTGTTTAGAAAACTATAAGATTTGGAAGCTCTAAACAAGAGTTAATTACTCTCTTGGAAAGAACACAAGCAAATGAGAAATAAGAGAATGAGAATTCATAAAAAGTGGGTGTCTTGCACTCATCACCAAGCCCTATTTATATTACAAGAGTATAACTTAAGGGTCATGACATAATAATCACCATTGATGATCAAATTGATGACCACAAAATCAATACCATTAATCTATGGCATTCATGAGCATTATACTCCATAATACTCCCTTATAACTCTAGAAATCAAGAGAAATAAGTATATGAATTCTATGCATTCACTCAAAGAAAATCAAAAAGACCTCAACGGTCAAAACAACGCAAGAAACTGAGTCGACTTTTGCACATATGACAAGGAAAGCCGAGTCGACTTTTCCTTCTGGACAAAACTATGTTTCCAGAACCTAAAGCCGACTCGACTTTAGGCCCAAATTCATGACAGTCGAGTCGGCTTTTACTGCTGACTCGATTTTCTATTTGTTCCTTTTGTCCTTTCCTTTGAAACCCTTGTGGATCTAGTATTTTAATACATATTGTCCCACTACTTTAGTAGTACACAATGATTATAAACTTAGGATTATTAAACTCTAAATGTTCAACAGAGTGTAGAAGCAAATGATATCACTAAAAGTCGTATAGTTAGAAAAAGACAATTTCATGAAATTAGTAAGGATGAACAAATTCAATCACCAAATGATATATTTAGAATTGAGTACTTTTTTGTTGTTGTAGACATAACAATCTCTTCTTTGGAAACATATTTGAGCAATTGCAGACATTTGAAAATAATTTTAGAGTTTTGTTTTAATTCAAATAATTTGAAAGCATTGAATGGCAATGAATTGAGAAACTTTTATGCTAATTTCACTCCACATTTTCTCATGTCCATTCGTGTGATGTTGCTTTTGATAATTTTATTTTGAATTAAAAATGTTGCAAATGACGCTACTCAATGTCTTCTAGATTGTGGATTGTGATTGTGGATTGCTATCCAGATGCTAATTTCTTATAGAATATTACTACCTCCTATTCAACCCATTAGTCCATTTGATTTTTCACACTTGCCGAGACAATATTTTAACCTTTAGTACTGTAATTGATTTTAATTAAAAGTTTTAAAAAGTAGATATTAATAATCTTTGTATTGAGATGAATCAAACAAAATCCCACATAATTATGTTTTAACTTATAGATTAAGAATAAAATACAAATTAAGAGTTATAAGTGAATAGTGAAAAAAAAAATCAATGAGACTAATGAGTAGAATAGGAGGGAGTATTAACTTTGCCTATAACTGGCATTAACAAAAAGACGTTTTTTAAAGCTAAAACTGATTAAAAGCTACTTGAGGTTTTCAATGTCACAAGTGAGGTTGAATGGTTTGGCCATATAATCAATTGAAAAAATTTTATTAGTAAATTTGATATATATATATATATATATATATATATATATATATATATATATATATATATATATATATATATATATATATATATATATATATATATATATATATATATATATATATATATATATATATATATATTAATATAGTATGTATGTATATGTATGTATGTATGTATGTATGTATGTATGTATGTATGTATGTATAGTATATATATATATATATATATATATATATATATATATATATATATATATATATATATATATATATATATATATATATATATATTATTAATGATTTTGCTTACCGAAATGTTCGTAGAGTTTTTGTAATTTTTGCTTCCCGAAATGATACAAGGAGGAGATTGCTCTAGGATTGATGGGGTTGGTGAAGATTGTAGAAAAAATATTGTATTTTTGCTTTAGTGCTTGTTTTGAAGACAATTTGTATTACTTTGTGAATAATATATATTTTATGTGAATTTTCTATATTTTTTTGATTTATAATTATATTTTGAAATATTATAGAAGTAGTCCTATTTTTTATATTTTTCCTAAGATCCATAAAGTATCAATAATAACACTGATTGTATAGTTTTGATTTTGGTATGTTTTCTTCATGATAAAGGGTGTTCAATGTTCATGACTCATGACTCATGAATTTTAGAATTTAGCAAGACATATGCAAAGTTAAACCTCAATTCAAGGGGTTGTGTTGTATGGTTTGGGAAGATGGGTTTGAGTATATTTTATTTGACTCATGATAATTCCTAATCGCAACAAAGTTAAATTTTTAAGAAAATTATTAAGATTTACTCTTTGGTCAATTCATATTCAAAAGAGCCTAAAATTATCATATTCATAGCAACATCTTTAAACTTCGCAATCCTTATTTACTAACTATCTAATTCAAATTTTTTTTCATAAATTCATCATCTTCATTGACCTCATGCATTCTGTCATAAAAAAGTATCACTTAGCGAGATCAATTATTTTCATAAATTCTTCGTTCAGACCAAGCACTTAGGTTCAAAATTTTTTCACCTGTCTGACCTGGTCAAATTTGGTTACTTCTCTAAGCTCTTCAATCGTAGCCCTTCAACTCCCTATCCTTGAAAGGATAACATGTGTCGTCGTTCAACCAAAAAGTCAAAGATATAATTTTTAACTATAAATACGTAAAACTTAGACTTAAGATAAGTCAAGATTGAACACGAGGAACGATGATTTTCACGACAAAAGAAACCTCTATATTGACTACCCAAAATAGTCAAAAATCAGTCAGTATAGGTTTATACCGACTATTTTTCAACTATTTAAAACAGTTGGAATATATGTAATCGGTATTTCATTTTAGTAGGAAATCAGTAAGGATTTCCGACTAACATCGTATAATTGAAAAGTTTATCGGAAATTGCGACTAACACGTTGGTCGAAAAAATAGTAGGAAATTACCGACTATTTTTGGACAATTTACTAACCTGAAAGCATTTTTCCTGAATTTCATTCCAAAATCCTCTAACAATAAAAAGAGGGCAAGGCATGAATACTGTTCATCATGAACAGTGAACATGCCACGTCGGATGTAACTCTTGATGGCAAATTGGCGATCCAGTTTGGCTTTACTCATTTTCCTTTCTCTCTCTTCCCCTTCTTCCATCCCTTTCTCTGTTACCTTCATCTTCATCCTCTAAATTGGCTTCATCCTCTAATTTGACTTCATCTTCATCCTCTAATTTATTCTACAACTGAAACCATTTATTGTAACTCGCGTAGTTTTTGCTCTTGCAGAAACCCTAAGTTATTGTTGATCCTCAAGCATTTGGTTTTCTATCTGCAGCTTTTTCTGTTAACTTTCTTTCCATCCCATTTCACCCCTTTTTTTCATCCCTCTATTTTCTCTCTCTTTAACAAAGCAGGGCAAAGTAGGCTAAAGAGCTTGAAGACAAAGACATAGAACGAGAAGATGAATTTGTTAATTGCTCGTAGCTTTCCAGTAGAGCTGTTCATGTGCGGGCTACCCGCCAGGCCCGACCCATTTGACTCGAAAAACTGGCGGGCATGGACAACGTTTTTCAAAAAAATTTAAAGTTTGGACGGGTAATACCCGCCCGCCAAGATAAACGGGCGGTAGCGACACCAAAAAAAAAACCGCGGGTATACCCGCCCACCCGCTTAGTTTAATATATTATTTATTAAATAATCAATTCTATTAATTATTAAACTATATTACTACATGACCCATGCCCAACTTTAGTTTATTACTTTTCTACTAGCCTTAAGGTTTACTTCTTTTAGACTTTAATAAAGTTTCTAATTCTACTATCTACATTCGATATTTTTAACCCTCAAAGCACTCAAGCAGTCGACTATCAAAGTTCGAACAAGTAGCCGACTCCACCGTCTGTATTCAATATTAATGTAATTTGAGTATTTTGATACTGTATTATATTTAGAGTATTTTAGATAATGTATTATATTTTGTTTGTTCTTATAAAAACTTAACTTTATAATATGATTTATGTTTTTAATTTTTATATAAAAATACCCGCCTACCCGCGGGTCCCACCCGCTTTAAAAATGGGCGGGTAGCGACAAAAAAATATGCCCGCGAATGCGGGCGGGCTTTTGAATATTTGAGCTCGCGGGTAGAATTTTTCGGTGCTACCCGATCCGCTACCCGTCTAAACCCGCCCATGAACAGCTTTACTTTTCAGGTTAAAGAATCAGTCTTCCCTTGTGGTAACTTCATTCAGTATGTGTTAGAGATGAGATTTGGCTACTGTTGTGTAATGTATTCACAAACAGAGAAAGAACGAGAAAGTAAAATTAGAAATCAGAAACTATTTCTTATTAATTGAAAATGGGCCAAGACTACAAATATATACTAAAGCTAGAAAGAGAAAAGTTAAAAATAATCTCTAACCAACTAACAATCACACATCTAAAATATAGAATAAATTAGGTGACGTGGCAATGAGGATGTGTATCCTCAACACCCCCCCTCAAGCTTAGAGTGCTGTTAACCATCCCGAGCTTGATCATAAGTGGCTGAAGATGAGTGGAAGGAATAATTTTGGTGAGCGCATCGGCGAGTTGTTGAGAACTTGGCAAGTACTGTAATTCAATGAGCCCGTCCAAGATTTTTTCCCGTGTGAAATGGCAGTCGATTTTGATGTGTTATGTTCTTTGATGAAAATAGAGTTTTGAACAATATCTATGGCAGATTTATTATCGCACGCAAGAGTAACAGGTCGGAGATTGTCAGCACCAAAGTCTTCCAAGAGACGAACAAGCCATGTAATCTCAGAGGCCACAGCGGCCATAGCACGATATTCGGCTTCCGCTGATGATTTAGAGACAATATGCTGTTTCTTGGATTTCCAACTGATCGGGGAATTTCCGAAGAGGATAACATACCCGGTGACAGATCTTCTGGTGTCTAAACATGCCCCCCAATCTGAATCGCAAAAGGCATGAAGTTTTAAAGTGTCACTACCTTTGAGCAAAATGCCTTGTCCTGAAGTATGGGCTACATAATTGACCGTATGAGTGAAGGCTTGGAAGTGTAAATCAGTTGGGTTTTGCATATATTGGCTTAGGGTTTGGACAGCAAAAGACAAATCAGGTCTAGTGTGGTTAAAAAAGTTTAGTTTGCCAACTAAACTTCTATAGTGTGTAGGGTTATGATAAAGAGGAGACCCTCCTAAATGAAGTTTGAGGTTGAGCGGAAGAGGAGTGACCACTTTGTTGGAAAACCTAAGACCAGAATCTTGAACAAGATCATTACTGAAGCGTTTCTGACTTAGGACAATACCCTCTGTTGGCCCAATTGAGTTTTGATGATGACTTAACGATTTATAAACAAACAAATTTTAGAGATTGTTTTGTAGGTCAAATATCCGATTTGTCAAAGTCGTCGATGGCACCTAAGAGACTTGTTTAAAGAATATTGTAACTGTTAAAGTCAATGTCAAAGTCAAAGTCAAAATAGTCAATCTTGAAGTTCAAATGGAAAGTCAAACTGAAATGAGAGTTGATGGAGACAGTGTAGTGTTCCCAAACGAAGCAGGTCTGAGTCAACTACAGAACGTAGGAAAATTAGTTTTTCTTAAATTTAGTTGATTGTACGGTTAATACTAAATAATTGCATAAGATATTAATTGGAAAATTAATTAAAATTAATCTAAGGGTTAAAGAATAAGTCTCCTTGTTTATCTCCACAAAAATAGGGAAGAAGCTAGGGTTTAGTTGAATGAGTTTTCAACTTACTATTATTAGCTATTAGATTACAAATTGCAACCGTATGAAGTGAAGTAACTTCCAAGGCAATTATCCACATTCCCACATCTTAAGATAATGGGATAATGGTTGATTTACACAGTTCTATCTCATATAAAAGAGAAATTATAACCGGCTAATAAAAGTGTGGTATTGTGCCCTAACCGAAAAATCTAGAGAGATCACCCAAGAGAGAAAAATATTCATTCTTACAATTTGCCAATTAATTCTTAATATTTTTCTTAAGCAATATATTAGTCTTTATCCAATTTAGAGAAATTTCTTGTAAGGGTTTTTGAGTGTTTGTAAATTAGTCTTGGGGAAGTCTAAGGGAGAAACGAGAGAATTTAGAGAAGAGAAAGAGAAGGAGAAAGTGTAAAGAAGTGGCCTAGAAGAGAAGAAGAAGAGAATTGTTTTATGCAATTGTATTGATTGCCTAAAACATAAAGAGAAGCTTAAAATCCCGAGTGGTCGTGGTTTTCTTTCTATTAGGCCTAGAAAGTTTCCACGTAAAATCCTTGTCTCCATTTTACTTTCTTGCTTTTTGTTTAAGTATTTTTATTAAGGGAAATTATCATTGGTGCCCCTGAGGTATGGCTTATTCTCAATGGTGTATAAACTTTTTTTTTTCCAATGGCACCCCTGACGTTTAGGGGTAATAACATCCGTGACACTTTTCAACTTTTTGTCGTTAAGTAGACGTTAAGTTTCAAATGTAACCTAACCATGGTTACTTTGTTCATGTTTATATACCCAGGTTAATGCATTTGAGCAGCTGGTCACCATTTGCGATTATCCTTCTTCTCTCTTTCCTATAAGCTTCCTTCTCCTTCCATGGCTACTTCATCCAAGAACTCATCATTTTGCGGCAAGGTGTACTCTGGTACCTCTAAAAGACACCAGGCAATCCCTAGAGTTGAAGCTGGTGATAGCTGGGTAATGTTGAAGAAATGCGACTGTGATCCCTCCAAGTTTTATGATGTTAGGGTTTCGGGTTTAGTTACCAATCTTAGAAGAATCTACTACAAATGTATGTCGTGCCAAGCATTTGAAGGAAAATCTTCATGAAGCTAAACTTACAGATGCTCAAGGGCCTGCTCCTAATGTCATGAATAGAGATGAATTCGATGAACTCAAATCTACTGTTTTAGGGTTGTGTAATAAGGTTGATGGCTTGCTTAGCGTTGCTGACTTCATGAAATATGTTGTAATGTTTTTCTTTTTATTGTTGGTTGTTGCTATTATTAAGCCTTAAATTATGTAATGTAAACTTAGGGCTATGGTATCATGTATTGTTAAGTTATTTGAAGCTAATGAAATGGTTTTTCTATCTAAACATTGTTCTTAAACATCACTACTGAAATGTGTTGATATATAATACATTTCTTTGAATGATTTAGTTCAAATGCCATACAAAAGTTAGTTAATTTTTTCTTCAACCATACATATTACATATAAAAAAGGATAACCCTACTAACTTCCAAAAGCTAATAGTTAAAAGTACATGACATAAACTAAACTAATTTCAATGAGTTTTGCCCTTTCCCTTCTTTGTTGGCTTTGACTTTATCACTGATTTCTTGGCTTGGACTTTGAAAGTTGAGGCTTCATCAGTGCTTCTTCTTAACCTTTGCTTTAATGTTGCTCCTCCTTTACAAGTTGACTTGTTGTGACCAAACTCACCACATTTTCCACACTTCACAGTCTTGCTTCTTTTTCCCTTCCTCTCCTCATCATCAGCTCTTCTCCTGTTCCTGCAAGGTCTTCCAACTGCTCTCTTAATGACAGGGGGTAAAATGGTAGGATTATCTGTTGCTGGCCATTTATCTTGATCAGGGATGGGCTTTATGCTTTCACCATAGGCCAGCTTGTACTTCTCAACTGAGTACCATTCGTGCACAAAAAACTGTGGATCAAGACCCACATGAAGAATTGCACGCATCGCATGCTTACATGGTATGCCAGTGAGTTGCCACACATTGCAAAGGCATGTGTGTTTGTTCAAACTCACTGCAAGAGCTGATTTACCCTCCATCACTTCATACTCTCCTACACTAGACATGAAAGCCCTGCATGACCTACTGTCAAGACACAAAGTTTGCACTCTTTTCACAATATTTGGACACAACTTCTCCCAATCAGCACTTTTTTGCTTTCTTGTAGCCAACCTAACCATTTTCACCCTCCTTATTCCCTCTAACAAAGTAAGAATAGGCTTACACTTGTCACTTCCTAAAGTTGCATTGAAGCTTTCCACAAAATTTGTTTTATTAACATCACACTTAAGATCTACATCAAATTTGTGTTTTTTCCACCTCTCTTGTGGACCCAAATCAGCAAGCCATTTCCTAGCATTAGCATCCTCTTTGTCAAGCTCCTTCATGGCTTTGGCAAAAGTGAAACTTGAAAAAGCCCCACATGCCAGCCAGAACAGTTGGCACATCTTAGGACCTGAGAATTTTTTCTTCCAATTGGCACTAAGGTGCTTGCAACAATATCTCCTTTGCACCTTAGGCCATAAATCACTAATAGCTTTGTCAATTCCCTGCATGTGCAAATCAAAGTATTGAAAACAGTAAGTATTAGAGATGCAAAACATTGTATGTCACACAAAATAAATGAACTAATTTGCATACCTTCTGCCTATCAGATATTATGCACCAATTGTCACCTCTCTGACTTGGTTCAAGAACATGCTTGAGATGCCAAATGAAAAACTTCCAGCTTTCTTCATCCTCGCTTGAAACCACAGCCCATGCAACTGGAAACAGTTCATTGTTGCCATCTAGGGCAATTGCAGATAACAAAACTCCTCCATAATTACCCTTTAGATGAGCCCCATCAACTCCAATCACACTCCTACAACCAGCAAACAATCCATCCAAGGAAGCCTTGAAAGATATGAAAATGCTCTTAAAAACTAGGGGTGTATCTGGATGTGTATGGGGAAACCAAGCACAAATTGCATGTGACCCTTCATTTGTGGATTTAATTACATCATAATAAGAAGGCAAGGAACTGTATGATGTGTCATGCCCACCATTTATGATACTCAAAGCCATGTTCCTTACCCTATACAGTCCTGCTTGAGCCATCTCCACCACATACCTTGACCACAACAGCTCATTCAATGCTTTACCTGGGATGTCATTATTAGCCCTAATGTCCTCAAGTAAGACATTGCATGCCCATTTAACATTCACCATACTGTTTCTAGTTTCTATACCCAAACATGTGTGTTCAGCATTTTGGATTTTTTTGATAGCCCATGTAACCCCATCAGGCAACCTAGAAGCATGCAATCTCCATTCACAGTTTGCATCACTACACCTGGCTGTGTACCTTGTGTGGTCAGCCTTATCAACAATAATTGAAAACCCTGATTGTATGCAATAGTTCCTAATAACATCCCTGAGATGTTGCTTATCTGTAAACAATTGCCACTCTCTAATCCCAATGTTGCCAAATGTCCTGTCTTCATACAACTATCCATTCCTATACAACCTATTCAAATAACTGTCAAAACTATCACATTGATCATCCCAAACTGGACCCTCAAATGGATCAAAGTTATCACCAACTAAATCAACATCATCATCCACAATATCTTCTTCACTGTCAACCAATGATACACTGTCACTGTCACTGTCACTGTCAACCTCAGATGGGATGAATGATTCATCATCACTTTCATCTTCAATAAGCAAGGGCCCTGAAGTAGATGCAACACCCTCCTTTTCCTTACTCAGCTCAACAAGCCTTGGAGACCTTCTAGTAACCACCTGTTTAATTCCCTTCCTTCTCATTGTACTCTTAGGAATTCTTTTGGTTATAGTAATCTTTTGAGTTTTGGTTGGGGTATCCTTAGTCTGGGGTTTATTGGGGGTTTTTTTGGGTGTGTTTTTGTTTGGGGTTTTTTTGGGTGTGACTTTCTTTGGGGTTTTTTTGGGTGTCAGTTTCTTTAGGGTTGTTTGGTTTGGGGTATCCTCCTTTGCCTGCTCATCGTCCTCCTTGTTTAGCTCATTAAGGAACTCCACATTTTCAAGTATGACATCATTTATGTCAACAAGAGAAGGTGGGGGCTCCACTGCAATTTCAACAGGTTCTACTACTGGTTTTTCCCTTAGTCTAAGGACAGGGAGTTTGGGCCTGAAGTACCCCTTTGGTTTTTTCAACACCTTGGGCTTTATAATTTGTAATGGGGTTGGAATGGGCTCCATAGGTTCTACAACATCATCAACTGCCATATCCTCAACAACAGGTGCTATTGGTTCACTAACATCATCAACAACCATTTCCTCAATCACAGGTTCATCAGCCTGTACAGGTTCAGCAACTTGATCAACTACCATATCCTCAATCACATCTTGTTCAGGTTCAACAACTGGATCAACTACCATATCCTCAACATGTTCAACAGCTTCCTCAACATGGTCTACATCTTGTTCAGGTTCTACAGCTTCTACAGGAGTGGGGTCTACATCATCATCTACATTCAAAACAGGCTTCTCATGGGGTACACTAGGGGTTGGAATTATCATAAAAACATCATCATCATCCCCATCATCAGATTCAACAGGGTTTGGTTTGGGCTCCAACTCTTTCTTCTGTGCACTTTGCTTTAGGGTTTCCCTAAGTCTCCTAGCATTATCTAACAACACACTTGGTTTAGAGTCTCCAACTTTGATGCTAATACTTTCAACTCCCCTATTTCTGCTAAACATCTCCAACAATGCTTTGTCATCAACAATCTGAAAATATTTCTTTTTGTACAGATAACTGAAACTAGGATGCTCAGGCATCAAATGTCCCAAAGACTCAGCTTTGTTCCAATAATCTATGATCATGTCCAACAAGTTCACTAAGTCTACATCCTCAACAAATACTTCTGTCTCAATACCCTTATACACAAACTTCAACAACACACAATCATCCATTTACAATCTATCAACAAAAAAACCAAAACAAAAACCATCAACAATCATAAATTGCACCAAATAATCAAAATTCAAAAACGCCCTGATTTTTAGGGTTCATTCTTACAGAGAAAGACTCAAAACAACTGTAAACACCATAATTCAACAAAAAAAACCCTAATGCTACCAAATTTTAAGAAGAAAAAATGGAAAAAATTGTACCATTACAGTCGACATTTAGGGCAAAAAACAACAAAGACCAAGTACTTGCATGTACAGAAAGAAAAGTAAAGTAGATTCGAGAACTTACCAGCGTGAAATCGAGCAGCAAAGAGGAGAAAAAACCGTCAACAATGGCGTGATCAAGCAAGGAGATGATGATGAGGAAGAAGACAGAGAATGATCGAGGAGGGAAAATGAAGAGCCAAATGTAGTTTCTTAATCACACACAAACCATGTTTTGGTTCTATTTGAAACTTAACGTCTAATTAACGGCAAAAAGTACAAAAATGTCACGGACGTTATTACCCCTAAACGTTAGGGGTGCCAATGGAAAAAAAATCAAGTTTATACACCATTGAGAATAAGTCATACCTCAGGGGCACCAATGATAATTTCCCTTTTATTAAAGTTTAAATTCCGCAAAACAGGGCAAAAATACTAGAAAAGAGCAATACAACAATTCAACCCCCCTCTTGTTGCATTCATAATCTCTAAGTGTTTCTACAATTGGTATCAGAGCCCTGTTCCTCATTTGATCAGGAAACCCTGAGAGCCGTATCTTGGTATTTTAGAGATGTTGAAAATGAATGAACGAATGGAAGAAGGTTACTCTACTCAAAGACCGCCCATGTTCGATGGAAAATTCTACACATAGGATGGAAATCTTCATCAAAGCCGAAAATTATCAAGTTTGGAGAGTTATCAAAATTGGAGACTTTGAGGTAACAACTACCAACTCCAATAACGAGACTGTTCCCAAACCGATCACTGAATTTGAGAAAGAAGATTTTCAGAAAATGGAGATGAATGCTCTTGCCATCAAATTACTTCACTATGGTCTTGGACCAAATGAGCACAATCGCATATGGGTTGCAAAACAGCCAATTAGATTTGGGATCTGCTAGAAGTTACCCATGAAGGAACTAGTGAAGTGAAGCGCTCCAAGATTGACGTGCTGATGTCAAATTATGAAAGATTTATTATGGAACCTAGAGAAAGTATTCAAGAGATGTTCACTAGGTTCACCAACATAACAAACGAACATGTCTCACTTGGAAGGCTTATTCCCTCAGATGAACAGGCCAGGAAAATCCTCAAGAGTCTACCTCAAGATGACCGTTGGAGAGCTAAAGTCACAACCATACAGGAATCCAAGGATTTCACAAAGTTGAATCTGGAAGAGTTGGTTGGTTCTCTTATGACCCATGAATTACATCTGGGAACATCTGACAGTTCCCGAAACAAAGGCTTGGCTCTGGCAGCGAATGAACAAGAAGAGTCAGAATGTGATAAGGAAGAGACTGCTATGTTGGTTCGAAAATTCAAGAAGTTTTTCAAGAACAGCAGATACAACAATCAAAGAAACAACAAAGAAAGAGGAACTGCTAATACCAAAACCAACTACGAATGTCACAAGTGTGGAAGCACTGATCACTTCATCAAAGAGTGCCCTCAATGGAAGAATGAGAAGGGCAAAGGGAAGGCAAGGGAAATAGGAAGACAACCAATGAAAGGAAACTTCAACAAGACGGACTTTCGCAAAGCCATGATTGCTGCATGGGGAGACTCTGAAAGTGAAGCGAAGCTCCAGTTGACGAAGAAACAGCTAATTTATGTCTCATGGCCATTCATGACGAAACGTCAAAAGCAAAAGAGGTATTGTCTTCTAATTCATTTCCTAACCATTTATTTAGATTGGATAAACATGAATTGATTAAAATGATTTTGGAGACACAAGATAATCTGGAAAAAAGAACTGCCACCTGTCTCCGAAAGGAAAAAGACCTTAAAACTTGTAATGACCATGTTTCCTACCTAAATTCTTTTCGATCAGATGTGCAAACTAGATTTTTTGATTTATTACATCAAAATGTGATGTTAAAGGAAACTTAAGAAAAAGTGAAACAGAAAAACATTATTCTTAATTTCGATTTGTATCAATATAAAATGCTAGGCTTAAATACGAATCCTAATGATGAATCTATTCATGATATTAGCACTAAAATTCAAAGTTTAAAATTAGACTTAGAATCGTGTAAAATCGAGAACGAGAAATTAAGAGCTGAAAAAAATTCACAAGGAAAAAGGAAAATCAATGAAGTTCCAAAATAGATTCTAAAGGCTAAAACTAAAAATGCTGAAGGCCTAGGATACATTAAGAATAAAAACAAGAAAAAGGTTTATGTTGATCTCCCTAGTAGTCTGTTCCTTTTGTGGAAAAACCGGGCACCTGAAATTTCAATGTTTAAAAAGGAAACAGCACAATAAAACGAACCAAATCTATGTCGATCGCATATGGATTAAGAAATATGATTCATGCTTAATCGACAAGGAACCCAAGGATGACTGGGTTCCTCGCACTAACAATTAGTTCGTTTTGCAGGTTCTAGTGAGGGGGAACAACTCATGGTATCTCAATAGTGGCTGTTCCAAGCACATGACATGTGACCAAACAAAATTTCTCTCACTGGAAGCCTATGATGGAGGAACTGTGACCTTACGAGACAATATGAAAGGTGAAATCATTGCCAAAGGAAAAGTAGGAAGGTCAAGTTCCCATGCAATTGACAATGTATTTTTAGTCGAGAATTTAAAACATAATTTGTTAAGTATCTCTCAATTTTGAGACAAAGGTAACTCTGTAATCTTTACTTCTGAAAAGTGCATTATTTCTAGGAATGACACAGGAGATACTGTTCTGGAAGGAATCTAAAAAGGGAACACTTATGTTGTGAACCTCCACACTGTTCCCAAAGCCAATTTAACATGTCTTAGTGTTATAGAAGATGACCCTCTTCTTTGGCATAAACGTTTAGGTCATGCTAGTTTTTCATTGCTTAATACTTTACGATCCAAAGACCTAGTAAGAGGATTACCGTCCCTTAAATTTCAAAAAGATGAAGTATGTGATCCTTGTGCCAAAGGAAAACATGTAAGGTCGTTCTTTGAGCCTAAAAATGTCGTGACCACCTCAAAGCCACTTGAATTAATTCATATGGATCTTTGTGGACCTATGAGAATCCAAAGTCGCAGTGGAAAGCAATATTTGATTGTTATAGTTGATGATTACAGTAGATATACATGGACCTTATTTTTATCTAGCAAAGACGAGGCCTTTGATGAATTTGTTGCTTTTGCAAATAAAATTCAAAAAGCAAGTAACAATCAACTTGTCCACATAAGATCAGATCATGGTAAAGGATTTGAAATCAAGGTTTATGGATTATTGTAATGAGCATGGTATAAGTCACAATTTTCCACACCTAGAACACCACAACAAAATGGTGTGGTGGAACGTAAAAATAGAACATTAGAGGAAATGGCTAGAACCATGTTGATTGCTAGTGGTCTCCCTAGAAACTTTTGGGCTGAAGCTGTTAATACTGCATGTTATATATTAAATCGTGTGTTAATTAGACAATTCACTTCTAAAACCCCCTATGAATTATTTAAAGGTATTAAACCAAATATTTCGTATTTTCGTGTGTTTGGATGTCGATGCTTTGTTCATGTAAATGGAAAATGAAATGTAGGAAAGTTTGATGAAAGAAGTGATGAGGCAGTATTTCTTGGCTACTCATCCCACAGTAAAGCTTATAGAGTCTATAACAAGAGAACTATGTGTGTTGAACAATCTGTTCACATTATTTTTGATGAGACTAATTTTATGACAAGTGAACAAGAAACAGATGATTTTAAAATAGGTCTTGCTAATACGGAAGATGATGAAAGCATACATAAAGAGCAAGATTAAGAAGTAAATGAAGAGCTGCAGGTTCAAATTGAAAATGTAGAACCAAATCAAGAACAGGAACATCAGGGAAATCAGGACCAACAAGGTGTTCTTGATCCAGCTGCTCCCAGAGTAGTACAAAATGAAGCTGAACAAGATGTCAATCAAGTCAGTGAGCTTGTTCCCACATAGGTCTCTACAAGAGACTTTGTGCCCAAGCCGTGGAAACATCAAAAGTCACATCCACTTGACTTGATCATAAGTGACATAAACAAAGGCACACAGACCAGATCCCAAATAAGAAACTTTTGTGCACACTTTGCATTTCTCTCAACGTTGGAACCCAAGAATCACGAAGAAGCATTACAACACTCCGATTGGGTCGTTGCAATGCAAGATGAATTAAATGAATTTGAAAGAAATAAGGTGTGGCACTTGGAACCTAAACCCAAGAATAAAAAGATAATTGGTTTAAAATGGGTTTTTAGAAACAAGCTGGATGAGCATGGAATAATAGTAAGAAACAAAGCAAGGACAATCAACAGGAAGGTATTGATTATACAGAAACATTTGCTCCCGTAGCAAGGTTAAAGGCTATTAGAATTCTAATTTCATTTGCTGCATTAATGAATTTTAAGTTATATCAAATGGATGTGAAATGTGCTTTCTTGAATGGTTTTCTAGAAGAAGAAGTCTTTGTGGAACAACCACCTGGCTTCGAAAATCCATCCTCTCTAGATCATGTCTATAAGCTTGATAAAGCTCTTTATGCGGTCAAACAAGCTCCTAGGCAATGATCACTAGTGCAAAAAACCTCAAAGGCTGCGGTTTGTAAGCCACTAAAGGCTGCGGTTTTGGACCCAAGCACTTGTGGTAGCAGCTGATAGCTTTAAACAATGGCTACGGTTAAAAAACGCAGCAAAAAAAACATCACATTGGCTGCGGACAGGTCCAAAACCGCAGCCAATGTGATTTTTTTTTATTTTTTTTTGTTTTATTGATATTTGTATATATTATCCTAATTATAAAATAATAAATATTTAACAATAATAAACCAGCTATAATCACCATTAATAATTATCACCAAAATAATATATATATAATATACATAAATAATTTAATTGTGCATTTACAAATAAATTATATAATATATAATATATACAAATATATATACATAAACTTAACGTACACCACTACGAAACATAAGCTACCAACATAAATTAGAAATATACACGGCAACTTTGTCTTTCACTCCTCTTATTTCCGTTTCCGTCAATTCGCGTGTTTCCCTTGGAGTGTCGTATATAATCTACGTATTAAAAGAAATTATTAAAAAGTTAGTACATATATATTATAGATTTTCTAATAAATATTTATAATATTATAATTTAAAAACATAATAAATACTTACGGAATCAATACTTTGTACCCCGACTTTCTTCACGGCTTCTATGATATCATCCATAAATTTAAGCACGTAGTAGCCGCAGTAAATGCTATTTTTTTGTTGAAAACAATCTTTAAACCCTTCTTTTTAAATTAAACAACTTAACACTTAATTTCAAGCATATGACAATTATTTTCAATTCGAACCACTTCAACACAATAATATATACCAAATAGTGTTGTGTGCCAAGTTTCGTGCATAACAAACCAAGTTTAAGCTATTTTACGCGCGAAAATGACAAAAATAGTTCAAAACCGTGAAAATTGCAACTTAACACGTAATTTCAATCATTTGAAAATTATTTTTGATTCTAACCACTTTAACACAATAATATATACCAAATGGTGTTGTGTGCCAAGTTTCGTGCATAACAAACCAAGTTTAAGCTATTTTACGCGCGAAAGTATTCACGGATGTGGAGGTAGTCGTAGATGAGTTCGGGGCTGGACTCTGATTGGGGTATAATCCCGCATCCACCCACTCTTTTCGGGCCTCATCGTACGTTCTTGGGCCCATGTGATGGTAAAACTTCCTTTTCTTTGCTGACTCCGAAGCTTTACCACGTTTTTCCTAATTAATCAACAGAAGTCAAATGTCATATATTATTAGTCTAATAATTAAATCAAAAGAAGTAAATTAAAATGAAAAGCTATAATAAGGAATACTTACAACTTCCTTGAGAGTTTTTTGGCAACAAACGTCTCCCATTCATTCTTCGATATGTTAGGCCATATCTCATACGGCATCTTTGACCTTCTTGGTCTGACGGTGACTCTTCTTTGTGATCCAGCGAGCTAAGAGCTTGGATTTGAAATCTCTGAATCTTTCAGCAACAGCTGAAAGAAAAATACTCTTCTTTTCTTCGTCGTGCTCGATGTGAAAAAGATTCTACAAAAGAAAATTATAATTAGTAATTAATGTCAATTCAACTAATTTTAAAATGAAAGTAATGAATAAAATACTAAAGTTGCTTACCATAGTATCATCCCATAGTGAGTTCTTCAAACCCTCTGGCACCTCGTTCCACGCGTGCCATATGGAAATCTTGCGAACCGATAGGCCTACTTGTTTTCCATATTGCCTACGCCACATTCCACATGGCTGACCCAATACGTTGTATTCGAGGTGCATAGGGTCCGTGACTTTGAGGTTTTTCGTAGGACCTCGCCCTTTTCGTTTCTTACATGTCACTGTTGTAGTAGGAGCATCTGCGACAATGACTATATCATTAATTGGAGGAGCATCATCAGCCGATTGCTCGTATCTAACAAGTGCGTCGTCATCCTCATTGGCATGATCATCATCAATTATGTCCTTTTACTTCGTCGGATCATAGTCCTTATCCGACTTAATATGAACCACGTCGTCCAAAGTCTCAATCTCGGGCACAATTTCGTCTCTGAAAAGATGCATTGTAGATAAAGTACCTGAAAGAATATAAATAGAAATACATTAGAACATGTTTGAGCTTCAAAACACTTAAAACCGCAACTTAACACTTAATTTCAAGCATATGATAATTATTTTCGATTCTAACCAATTCAACACAATAATATATACCAAATAGTTTTGTGTGCCAAGTTTTGTGCAGAACAAACCAAGTTAAAGCTATTTCACGCGCGAAAGTGACAAAAACGCTTCAATTCACTTAAAAACGCAACTTAACACTTAATTTCAAGCATATGACAATTATTTTCAATTCTAACCACTTCAAAACATTAATATATATCAAATAGTGTTGTGTGCCAAGTTTCGTGCATAACAAACCATGTATAAGCTATTTTACGCGCAAAAGTGACAAAAACGCTTCAAAACACTTAAAAACGCAACTTAACACTTAATTTCAAGCATATGACAATTTTTTTCGATTCTAAGCACTTCAACACATTAATATATATCAAATAGTGTTGTGTGCCAAGTTTCGTGCATAACAAACCAAGTTAAAGCTATTTTGCGCGCGAAAGTGACAAAAACGCTTCAAAACACTTAAAAACGCTTCAAAACACTTAAAAACGCAACTTAACAATTAATTTCAAGCATATGATAATTATTTTCGATTCTAACCAATTCAACACAATAATATATACCAAATAGTTTTGTGTGCCAAGTTTCGTGCAGAACAAACCAAGTTAAACCTATTTTACGCGCGAAAGTGACAAAAACGCTTCAAAACACTTAAAAACGCAACTTAACACTTAATTTCAAGCATATGACAATTATTTTCAATTCTAACCACTTCAACACAATAATATATATCAAATAATGTTGTGTGCCAAGTTTCGTGCATAACAAACCAAGTTTAAGCTATTTTACGCGCAAAAGTGACAAAAACACTTGAAAACGCTTAAAAACGCAACTTAACACTTAATTTCAAGCATATGACAATTTTTTTCGATTCTAAGCACTTCAACACATTAATATATATCAAATAGTGTTGTGTGCCAAGTTTCGTGCATAACAAACCAAGTTAAAACTATTTTGCGCGCGAAAGTGACAAAAACGCTTCAAAACACTTAAAAACGCAACTTAACAATTAATTTCAAGCATATGATAATTATTTTCGATTCTAACCACTTCAACACATTAACATATATCAAATAGTGTTGTGTGCCAAGTTTCGTGCATAACAAACTAAGTTTAAGCTATTTTACGCGCGAAAGTGACAAAAACGCTTCAAAACACTTAAAAACGCAACATAACACTTAATTTCAAGCATATGACAATTATTTTCGATTCTAACCACTTCAACACAATAATATATACCAAATAGTGTTGTGTGCCAAGTTTCGTGGATAACAAACCAAGTTAAAGCTTTTTTACGCGCGAAAGTGACAAAAACGCTTCAAAACACTTAAAAACGCAACTTAACACTTAATTTCAAGCATATGACAATTATTTTCGATTCTAACCACTTCAACACATTAATATATATCAAATAGTGTTGTGTGCCAAGTTTCGTGCATAACAAACCAAGTTTAAGCTATTTTACGCGCGAAAGTGACAAAAACGCTTCAAAACACTTAAAAACGCAACTTAACACTTAATTTCAAGCATATGACAATTATTTTCGATTCTAACCACTTCAACACAATAATATATACCAAATAGTGTTGTGTGCCAAGTTTCGTGCATAACAAACCAAGTTTAAACTATTTTACGCGCGAAAGTGACAAAAATCTTTCAAAACACTTAAATAATTCATACCTTGTGAATCCCTTAATTCAAATGTAATCCTTCCGTGTGATCTACACGCATATAAATCCAACATCTTCATCATCTTCATTCACCGATTTTGGATTGATAAAGGGTGGGGAGTCTTCAAAAGCATTATATTCTTCCTCATCCTCAACATCACCTATACCAAGGATACTTCTCTTTCCCGGTATAACAATAGACCATTTTTTATCAGAAGGGTCTACAATGTAAAATACTTGGTTGGCTTGTGTGGCTAGTATGAATGGCTCCTCACTATCACGCAAACATTCTAAGTCTACAAGAGTGAATCCACAAGGGTCGTCATTTTTAACGCATCGTCGATTATTATCCACCCACTTGCATTTGAAAAGACCCATAGTGAAAGTACAATAGTCAAGATCCTTGGCACTCACGTAAAATGTAGATGACGACAAAATAGAAACCCCACTATTCTGTAGATGCGATAACTTATTATCTTGACCCTCAGTCCAAAATGTGAACCCATTGACATCGTAACCCTCATATTTGTTGACATCATCACGAGGACCAAAAGCTAACCACTTAACAATTTCAGATACACCCTTTAGTTCTTCACATATTACTCGATTATGAAACCAATCAATAAACGTCTTGTTATGCAACTGCATCAATGCCCTATCACCTTTAGATGGATATTTTGCGCGCAATATATCAAAATGCTCATTCAAAAAAGGATGAACTTCTGAAATATGATGCAGCACATACAGGTGTGCTTGTAGAAGACTATCCCGAGAAGGTGTGATTGTTTTGGAGCCAATTGTTCCTTTTCCCTCAAGTCTTCCTTCATGTCGAGAGGTGGGAAGTCCAATAGGCTTTGCCATAGCCATATACTCGGCTATAAAGTTACCAATCTCATCGCTTACAGTACCTTGAATCATACTCCCCTCTGGTTGTGCTGGATTCCTCACTTTGTTTTGTAAAACACCCATGTGTCTCTCAAAAGGATAACACCACCTTAAAAAAACTGGACCCAAAAGCTTGATTTCACGAACAAAATGAACATTAAGATGAACCATTATGTCAAAGAAAGAAGGTGAAAAATACATCTCAAACTTGCATAAAGTTACAATCACGTCGACTTGAAGAGCATCAAGTTTAAAGGGATCAAGAACTTTACTACAAATTGTGGTGAAGAACGAACATAGCTCGGTAATAGCATATCTCACATGTTTTGGCAGTATTCCACGGAGTGCAATCGGTAAGAACACTTGCATCATTACATGGCAATCGTGAGATTTCATGCTTCCCAACTTCAATTCACCATTTATGGTCACAAATCTCTTCATGTTGGATGAGTACCCAGACGGAACCTTAATGCCATACAAAGACTTACAAAAGGCCTGCTTCTCTGCTTTGGACAATGTGTAGCAAGCTGGAGGCAAATAAACTTTTTCACTACTCATCTTCTTCTTACCGACCTTTCCCTTGCTACTGCCACCAACTTCATCAGCTCTTTCTCTTTTCTTACTCACCTTAACCTGTGCCCACAACTCCGGACGAATACGCTTACATTCAAAGTAATCTCGCACGGCCTTAACATCCTTTGTCTTACCCGGAATGTTCATGAGAGTCCCGAGTATGGCATCGCATACGTTTTTCTCTATATGCATAACGTCAAGACAATGCCTAACCTGTAGATCTCTCCAATATGGAAGCGTGCAAAAGATTGAATTTTTTTTCCACAGTCGGTCTTCACCCCCTTGTACTTGCCCTGTTTTACCAAATACAGTCTCAACCCCCTTAACCTGTTCGTAAACCTCAAAACCGGTCAATGGTCGACGAGCTACACGGTCCTCAACCTGTTCATGAATACATGTTTGCACTTAGGAATCCACGTGGATTCCATGTCATCAATACATATTGGGCACGCTTTCTTCCCTTTGTTCTTATACCCTGATAAGTTTCCAGATGCCGGAAAATCGTTAACGGTGCATAAAAGCATTGCACGCAAGGTGAACTCCTCATTAGCATATGCATCAAACACGGAAACTTCTTCATCCCACATCTTTCTCAAATCCTCAACGAGAGGTGCAAGATATACATCTATGTTATTGCCAGGTTGCTTAGGACCCGAGATAAGAAGGGAAAGCATAATGTACTAACGCTTCATACATAACCAAGGTGGCAAATTATAGATCACTAAAAGTACCGGCCAAGTACTATGTTGAGAACTAAGATTGCCAAATGGGTTCATTCCATCCGTGCAAAGTCCGAGCGTTAAATTACGAACTTCATCCCCAAAAGTCTTGTGCAACCTATCAATACTCTTCCACTCTGGAGAATCGGATGGATGTGTGAGCAAGTGATCTTTCTTCACCCTATCTGCATGCCACCTCAAATTTAACGCATCTTTCTTTATAGAAAACAAACGCTTGAATCTAGGTATTATTGGAAGATACCACAATACCTTAGCCGGGGGCCCATTAGCATCCTGAGCCCCTCTACGCTTGTAACGCGATAACCCACACCTAGGACACTCTTCTAAGTTCTCGTTTTCATTCCGATACAATACACAATCATTCGGACACGCATGAATCTTCTGGTACTCTAACCCGAAAGGACACATTAGTTTTTTGGCATAGTATGTCGACTTTGGAAGTTCATTTCCCTCAGGAAGCATCTCACCTAACACTTCTAATAACATTGTGAAACTAGTGTCACTCCAATTGAATTTTGACTTAATGTTGAAAATTGTCAAAACTGTTGTAAGTTTGGTAAACTTTGTACATCTAGGATACAAAGGCTTTTGAGAAGCCTCTGTCAACAAGTCAAATACACGAAGACGTTTTCCTAACTCATCCTCGACTCCCTCCATCATCTCATCAACACGATCCACATCCTCATCGACATTCTCTTCATCAACACGATCCACTACATCCTCATTGACATCGGCCACATTATTGACATCCTCAACAACACTCTTTTCCTTGTAAACTCCCTCCTCACCATGCCAAACCCAAACATGATATTGAGACCTAAACCCACGTCGAAGTATGTGCTTCCTAAGGATATAAACACTATCTACCTTTGATACATTGCCACAATTGACACATGGGCAATAAAAACAAACTCCCCCGTCCTAATTTGATGTTCAACCGCAACACTACAAAATTCTAATACGCCATCAATAAATTCTGACGATTCAATGCTTCCATACATCTAAGAACGATCTTTTGTCATCCTAAGTGTGATTATTTAATTCAAAACAAAATTAATAACAACTTTTTAACATATATACTTATTTATACCAAACATATTTAACCTTTAAAATATAAACTTATTTATACTAAAAATATTTAACCCTAATTAAATATATACTTCATATTTTAATTCTATATAAGCACTACATAAATAATTAATATTAATTCTATATAAGCACTACATAAATAATTAATATTAATTCTAAAATAAAATCATTTTAAATAATTAACATTGTTTACTTCATACTTCATTTTTCAAACTTCATAAATTCATGTATAACCAAACATATTCTAATTCTATATTTCATACATCAATATTAAGCCCTAATAAATCATTTCATACATCAAAATTCATCAATTTAACCATAAAAATACATCAATATTAAGCCCTAATAACCAAACATATTTTAATTCTATATTTCATACGTCAAACTTCATCAATTCATCAATTCATGTATAACCAAACTTCATCAATTCTATATTTCATAAAAATAAATCATTTAACCATAAAAATACATATATTCAATCTAATACTAATAATTGAAACATATATATGTACAATAACAAACCACATTTTAACAAAATACATAAATAATTAAGCCCTAAAACACAATGAACTTGAAAACTTAAAATCAAAATAATACCTTGAAATTTTGTGGGTTTAGATGAGTGTAACCTCTACAATGAAAAACAAAAACAAAATTAGCACAAAAACAAAATACATTAATAAATAACTAAGCCCTAAAACACAATGAAACAAAATCAATATTATACCTTGAAAGCTTGAAGAACAAGAACTAAATAAGCCCTAAATTTCGTGGGTGAACAACAGAGTAATTGAATAGTAGTCGAAGAAGAGTATGCGTTTTTGAAGAAATTTCGTGGGTTTAGAAGAGAAGAAGAAGAAGAACAAGTATGGATTTCGTGGGTTAATGTTAGAGAAGAAGAAGAAGAGCACGAGTATGGATTTCGTGGGTTAATGTTAGAGAAGAAGAAGAGCAAGAGCAAGTAAGAACAGTGGTTTTCGTGAAATGGAATAGTGGTTTTAGAGAAGAAGAAGTGAGGGAAATGGAACAGTTTCATGAAAATATGAACGTTTGAATATGAGGCGCGTTTTGGAATAGGCTATTGGCTGCGAACACATGCCCAACCGCAGCCATTAAGCATTTTTCATTGGATAAATTAGCATATTGGCTGCGGACAAACTACAAACCGCAGCCATTGAGCATTTTTTTAACTTATTGGCTGCGGACATAGCCTTAACCGCAGCCATTGAGTATTTTTTTTAAAAATTTGATATATTGGGTACGTATACCAATAAACTGCAGCCAATTAGCAGCAGCCAATAGCTTTTTTTCCACCAGTGGGTACGAGAGATTGTCTAAGTTTTTGATTGAAAATAAATTTATTAGAGGTAAAATTGATAAGACCTTATTCTTTAAGAATAAAGGTTCAGATATTTTAGTTGTTCAAATATATGTTGATGATATTATTTTTGGAGCCACTAACGAATCATTATGTAAAGAATTTGCTGACCTAATGAGTGCTGAATTTGAGATGAGTATGATGGGAGAATTAAATTTCTTCCTTGGTTTGCAAATTAAACAAACGGCTAACGATATTTTTATCCATCAACAAAAATATATAAAAGAACTTCTAAAGAAATATGGTTTAGATAATGCTAAAACAAACCACACGCCCATGGCTACTAACATTAGATTAGATGAAGATTCGAATGGTATAAATGTCGACCAAACTATGTATAGAGGTATGATAGGATCTTTGTTATATCTAACTGCTAGTAGACCGGATATTTCGTTTAGTGTTGGCTTGTGTGCTAGATTTCAATCAAATCCCAAGGAATCACATCATATAGCAGTAAAGAGAATTCTATGATAGCTAAAGGGAACAGATGACTTGTCCCTATTTTATCCTAAAAGTGATGTCTATGACTTGAAAGGTTATAGTGATGCAGATTATGCAGGAGATCTTGTGAATAGAAAGAGTACTTCAGGTATGGTACAATTTCTTGGCTCATGTTTAGTATCTTGGTGTTCCAAGAAACAAAACACAGTTGCTCTATCCACCGCTGAAGCAGAATATGTGGCAGCAGCAGCTTGCTGTTCCCAAATGCTTTGGATAAAACAACAACTAAGAGATTTTGGTATTAAATTTGAATGTGTTCCCATTTATTGCGACAATACTAGTGCCATATGCATATCAAAAGATCCCGTGCATCATTCTAGAGTTAAGCATATACATATACGACATCATTTTCTTAAGGATAATGTTGAGTATAAAAACATCATTGTTAAACATGTCAGTACAAATGAGCAAGTTGCAGATATCACTAGTGGAAAAAATGCTATTGGCTACGGGTTATTGGCTGCGGTTCCTAATAAACGCAGCATTTAATAGAAGAAAAAAAATGCGAAAAAAAAATAGCACAAAGGTTGTGGTATTTTGAAAAACCGCAGCCAAAAACCAAAAAAAAAAAACACACTAGTATAGGCTGCGGTTTCATACATGACCGCAGCCAATAATACCTGTCCTTATAAAACGCCAAAATTGAAAGCAATAAACCCTAGCTTATTTTCTTCCGCTTCTCTTTCTTATTTTCTTCCTCCTTATTTTCTTTCTTCCTTCTACGCATTCATCCTCCTTAACTCAAAAAAAAATTCTTCCTTCCTTCTCGATTTCTTTAACTCAAAAAAAAAATAGCATCAATTTTAATTAATTTAGTTTATTTTTCCACGATTCCATACACTGTAAACAATAACAAATCGAAGTATTTGTTTAATTTTTTCTCTTTCTAGGGTTTAGTTGAAGGAGGAATAGATAACATGAAGGTTCTACAATGGCGAGGCATGTAAGTCGTTCGTTGGAAGAGTATTGTTCGTCTCTGTCTTCATCCTCTCTGCTTGGCGTTCGTTGTTTTTTGATATATTCTTGATTTTTATTTGTATTATTGATTTTTGATAACAGATCTGGAAAAATTGTTCTTAAATTGTAAGAGTATTATTTGTATTATTGATTTTTGATATATTCTTGATTTTTGTATATTCTTGATTGTTGATTTTTGTATAGCAACAGATCTGGAAAAATTGTTCATTGGAAGAGTATTATTTGTATATTCTTGATTTTTGATTGTAAATTGTAAATTGTAAATTGGATCTTGGTAGAAGGTTTTTGATTTTTTTTTATATGTATACGAAAATTATTCTTAAAATTAGTATCTGTGAAGTATTTGTTCTTACAATTAGTATAGATGAATGCTACTGATTATAATGTTCTTGCAATTAGTATTTGTTCTTACAATTAGTACAAAACGAAATGCAAAAAAAAAAATAATAATAAACTCAAAGGCTGCGGTCATTGCCAAAATCGCAGCCAATAATCAAGTTTTTTTTTGTTCTAAAAATGGGGTATAGGCTGCGGTTTTTAGGACCGCAGCCAATAATATTTTTCATCTGCTGCTATTACTAATGCTGCGAATCAAAACCGCAGCCTATACCCCCAAAAAAATCGTAGCCAATGTGCTTTTTTCCACTAGTGTATAATGACTAAACCACTTCCAAGGGAACAATATGAAAAGATGAGGTTGGAGCTAGGTATGATCAAGCTTCACTAAAGTTTAATGCCAGCACTCCTCCTCCAAGCAACGTGAAAAATTGGAAGGGTTAGATCAACCACAACAATCATGATTGAGAAATCAATTATTGCAAGATTTAGGTACGCAACTATTTTAAGTAGGTGTCATGAATGTTTTCTTGATTGCATGCTTAACTGATTAGACCAAGTAGCATATGTTTATTTTATGTGGTATTGTCCTCGTATTAAAAACGAAAAAAAAAAATGAGGACATTTGTTTTCTTAATTTTATTTTCAAAATTTTCTTTATTTTTCCTTTTCCACAAAATTGCAGCATTTTATATTTATTTTTTCGGATGGCCAACTTAAAATATAGTAGAAGACGGATCATCGTAGTGTTTCGAAAAATCGTTATTACCCGCTTTAATTCAATGAATATACCCGCGAACTTTTCGTTACACTCCTTGTTCACACGCTACAAACTGATCCAAGAAGTAGTACAAACCTTTCAAATAACCGTCCACTCACTCACTTAAATACCCATTCTCTCACGTCCCATCCATCACTCACACAACCCATCACTCCCTCAAAAGTGAAGTACTACTCATTACTAACCCTCATCTAAAACCGTCAACCCATTTCACTCTTTCAACCCTTTAACCCTTCATCTTCACCTCTTTCATCAACCATGAAAACCCCCAAATCCTCTTCATCAAGCAAGAACATGAAAGGAAAAACTCCAAAATTCATCCTACCCAAACCACTTCAAGTAATCTATCCCTCACCATCACGAGACACACCACAACCATCTTCACAAGAACAAAAATCTGCTACACCAAAGGCCATGCATGCCGGAACAAAAAGAACACATTCTAACCCTAAAGGGATTTCTTCATCCAGACCTACCAAAAGGATCAAGCAGGCAGACCCAAACAGCGCTGAGGAAGTTGCCAAGGAAATGTCCGTTGGTTTTGGACTTGATAAATACTGATATGAATCAAACCCCTTTCCCCAATTACATGCGATTCTAAATAATCAAGGGTGGGAGGTTTTGATGTATGACTATTCATGCAATTCGATTTATCCTAATCTTATGCGTGAATTTATTCAAAATTTTTCTATTGAAAATGGGGTTTATTCGAGCACAATCAAAGAAATAAAGATTGAATTTAATAGTCTTATGTTAGGGGAATGGTTCAATGTTCTTGTAGTTGGTTTTGATACATACTACGTCGGGTCAAAGATTGTCTTTTCCGGAATTAATGAAAAGACAGTGTTGAAGTTCTTAGGTATAAATGACAAAAAACGTTTTAGCCATAACTCTTTATCTCCACTCCATAAACTGTTGTATAACATTGATCGAAGATTTATTTTGCCACGCAACTCCAAGCGTAGCGAAGTAAACCTTCATGATGCTACACTGATTTATTGTTTGGCTAATCACATTAAAATCAATTTCCCTTCGTTGATGATATCTCATTTGGCTGATTGTATAGAGAAGAATAGTATGGAAGGTTATGGTGGTTTGTTGACCCATGTCTTTAAGAAATTCGGTGTTCCTCTAGAAGGTCTAGAATTCCCAATGAGCGCCAATAACAAAATAGGTGCAAAATGCCTTAACAATTTGCATCTCAAAATAAATGAAAAGGGAATTTTAGAGGATGCAGTAGATGATGTAGAAGATGTCAGTTCGGATGATGAGAAGATAGGAGAAGAAAAAGAAGAGGAAGAAAAAATGAATAAAGGAGAGGAAAGAGAGGTAGGAGAAGAAGAGGTCCAGGGAGCTGTTCCCTCTGCCAGCACTAAACAGGCAGAGGTCACTAAGGAATAGGGGAAAGTATTTAGTGAGGGGGAAGCTTCTAGGGAAGGGGAAGGTGAAGGTGATGAACTTGAGGAAGACCATTCCGATGATAGTTCTAATAATGAGGAGGTAGCTAAGCCTGTTAAGAAGGAGCCTGTGCTGACTCCAAGAAAGAGCAGCAGGCTGGCCTCTAAGCGTCCCGTTGGTTTGGATGACGAAATTACCTCACATCCCACCAAAGAGCTTACAAATGACCCTCCTTCACCAAAACCAGCCACACCTCCACCACCACATGTACCATCACCACCACCATCACCTATACCCACTACTCCACCACCATTTACCTCACACGTCTCACCTCCACACACTACACCTGGTTTTGATACTAACCCCTCCACTGTTCCTCCTGCTACCCTTGATCTTATTCTCTCCAAGTTTGTTGATTTTCAGTCTCAACTCTACGCCTTTCAAGATGAAGTTCGTGTCTCACTTGCTTCCATCACTGATCAGCTGTCCCAGATGGAGACCCGTCTTTGTGCAAACCTGGACACGGTTGAAGTGCAGACAGAATTTGTTGATGAGGAGACTGCCAATTGATCCCTTCTTCTGCTCAATTAATCATATTATGTAATTTGTTGGCCTCACCGTTTGTCTGTTAAACAATTAAACAATTTCACTTTCTTTTGAGTACCTGCTGGGGTGCGCCAAATTGTAATAATTTTTTTGCTGTTGTTGAACTTATGCTACTACTTACTTTTAATCTACTAACTCCTATGGTCTATGACGTTTAATTGCTGCATATCTTGATTATGTTATGGTATTTACTGAGTTGTTTGCTGCTTATTTTCTTAATTTGACTAATGCTTGCCTTAGTGCTGTGGTTTGATAAATCCCATCCTTTTTGATTGATGTCAAAAGGGGGAAGAAAGCAACAAACTTAAAGACTTAAAGAACTTGTGATGTCTATGCTCTGATTTAAGTTATATACTTACTTGCTCTAATTTTAAAGATTTAAGTTATATACTTGTCTGCTACCTCTTTGATTTGATTATAGTTTGCCTTGATTGATTTTCTCATTTAAACATTACTATAGTTTGAATTAAATACTTTTTTCTACATGCTCTGAAATTGGTTACTTATTATACTTGTGTTCCTATGATTGCTTAGACATTAGTGTTTAGTGTTACTGTCTCTTTATTTTGTTTCATTTAGAAAATTATTAAGCTTTGCTAAATGACTACTCTTTACTTATCATATAATCACTCTTGCTTTGATAAGATTCTTGAAAAATTCACATAAGTATAGAATTGATAGTTAAGTTGTTATGTTTATTATTATTTTTTGGAAAATGATTATTTTAAAGACATAAGCCTTGTTTAAATACACGCTAATTGATATGTTTTTAAAATTTAATCTTAGAGTAAACTGTTTTAATGAATGCTTGTTAAATTATAATTTGATTTGCTAAAGTTCACTTAGAGTTGCTTCAATCTCTAGCATGCTCTATTTTGTTTATTTTACTCTATTCTTAATTAAGTTTGTTTATAAAGTTTGTCATCATCAAAAAGGGGGAATTTGTTGGCCCAATTGAGTTTTGATGATGACTTAACGATTTATAAACAAACAAATTTTAGAGATTGTTTTGTAGGTCAAATATCCGATTTGTCAAAGTCGTCGATGGCACCTAAGAGACTTGTTTAAAGAATATTGTAACTGTTAAAGTCAATGTCAAAGTCAAAGTCAAAATAGTCAATCTTGAAGTTCAAATGGAAAGTCAAAAGATGAATCGATCACTACTGTTCCAAGATTGATAAACTGAAATGAGAGCTGATGGAGACAGTGCAGTGTTCCCAAACGAAGCAGGTCTGAGTCAACTACAGAACGTAGGAAAATTAGTTTTTCTTAAATTTAGTTGATTGTACGGTTAATACTAAATAATTGCATAAGATATTAATTGGCAAATTAATTAAAATTAATCTAAGGGTTAAAGAATAAGTCTCCTTGTTTATCTCCACAAAAATAGGGAAGAAGCTAGGGTTTAGTTGAATGAGTTTTCAACTTACTATTATTAGCTATTAGATTACAAATTGCAACCGTATGAAGTGAAGTAACTTCCAAGACAATTATCCACATTCCCACATCTTAAGATAATGGGATAATGGTTGATTTACACGGTTCTATCTCATATAAAAGAGAAATTATGACCGGCTAATAAAAGTGTGGTATTGTGCCCTAACCGAAAAATCTAGAGAGATCACGCAAGAGAGAAAAATATTCATTCTTACAATTTGCCAATTAATTCTTAATATTTTTCTTAAGCAATATATTAGTCTTTATCCGATTTAGAGAAATTTCTTGTAAGGGTTTTTGAGTGTTTGTAAATTAGACTTGGGGAAGTCTAAGGGAGAAACGAGAGAATTTAGAGAAGAGAAAGAGAAGGAGAAAGTGTAGAGAAGTGGCCTAGAAGAGAAGAAGAAGAGAATTGTTTTATGTAATTGTATTGATTGCCTAAAACATAAAGAGAAGCTTAAAATCCCGAGTGGTCGTGGTTTTCTTTCTATTAGGCGTAGAAAGTTTCCACATAAAATCTTTGTCTCCATTTTACTTTCTTGCTTTTTGTTTAAGTATTTTTATTAAAGTTTAAATTCCGCAAAACAGGGCAAAAATACTAGAAAAGTAAGTGAATCTACACCCTCATTCAAATAAGTAACTTCCAACCCCAAAAAATAAGTGAGACGACCCAAATCCTTGATGCTGAATATTCTGTGGAGATTTGATTTTAAGGACTGAAGAGCAGAAATATTGTCCTCGGTGATAATAATGTCGTCAACATAAACCGCCGCGATAGTGATGGATGTAGATGTTTTGTTGATGAAGAGTGAATAGTTGTTTTGGATTGGATGAACCCTTGGTGAGATCATTTCGTAGAGAGCTTAGCAAACCATTGCCTTGAAGATTGTTTGAGGCCGTATAGAGATTTTTTTAGTCTACAAACTAGATTAGGAGATGTTTGTTGTACACCATCAGGAACCCTCATATATACTTCTTCATGGAGATCCCCATGTAAGAATGCGTTGTTGACGTCGAGTTGAAATAAGGGCCATTTTCTATATGCTGCGAGGGCTAGTAAACATCGAACAGTAGTCATCTGTACCACAGGAGAAAAAGTTTCTTGAAAATCTACACCATATTGTTGATTTATCCTTTGGCGACCAACTGAGCTTTGTATCTCTCTAAAGACCCATCTGCTTTTAGTTTGACTTTATAAACCCATTTGGAACCGATAGCTTTCTTTCCCGGTGGAAGAGGAACAAGCTCCCAAGTATTATTTTCTTTAACAGCAGCAGTTCTTTTTCCATAGCTAGTTGCCAATGTGTATCCTGGGCAGCTTCTTGATAAGAAGTTGGTTCGTGCCATTTGCTTTGATTTGCCAAGAAAACTTGAGATTTATTAGGTAAATCAGAAAAAGAAACAAGATTACACCATGTAGAGTTGTTACAAATATAATCAGAAAAATAGGATGGGGTTTTATGAGTCCTAGTAGATAGTCAGGGCTCAAAAATAATATTGTCATTAATGCTATCAAGACTTTGTTGTTCTTGCATGTGAGTGTAATTAATTAGGTGGCGTGTCATGGTGTGTTTGTGTGTTGTCAATGGATTGTTCAAAGCATTCAACAAGGGGTGTCATGTCTTTATTAGGTGGCAAGTGCTTGGTATTGGGAGAAGGGAGAAACATGTAAGCCGTGTCTTGTGTGTTTGTATGGGAATTAGAAATTTTGGTAGCATGCCTATCTAGTATAGCTTTATAGGGACTAGAAAAAGGTGTAGTATTCTTATCATATGTAGCTTTATAGGAAGTAGGAAAAGTTGTATCATGCATGGTTCCATGCGTGTCAGATGAAGTTGTAGGTGGAAAGATCGGTCCATGTGTGTCAGTAGGATCATGAAGACCTGTATCTGTGGGCAAATAAAAAATAGGGAAAACAGGTTTTGGGTTTTGTGTGTAGTGAAATGGAAAATTCTTCTCATGCAAAATAATATTTCTAGAGACCATGAATTTTTTGTTTACCAAGTTATAAACTTTATAAGCTTTTTGACCAAAGGGGTATCCTATAAAAACACACGGTTCTGCTCTAGGGTCGAATTTGGATCGTCCTTGACTTATAGTAGATACAAAACATAAACATCCGAAGGCTTTTAGATGACTGTTATTGGGTTTGTCTATTAATAAGATAGGCGGCACAGAGAACGCATGACACCCAAAAAGATTTAGGTAAGTTGGACTGAAAAAGAAGGGCCCTAGCTGTTTCTATGAGGTGTCTATGTTTTCTTTCTACAATGCCATTTTGTTGGGGTGTCTCAGTGCAACTCTTTTGATGGGTAATACCGTATTTAGAGTATAGTTGTGCCATAGAACCTTGACCTAGTTCTTTAGCGTTGTCAGTTCGAACAATCTTAACATTTTTCTTGAAATGATTCTGAATATATTTAATTAATTGTTCTAATATAATCACAGATTCATTTTTTTGTTTCATCAAGAATACCCAAGTTATTTGGTAAAATCATCAACAATAGACAGAAAAATATTACATCTAGTATGAGTCTTGCAAGAATAGGGTCCCCAAATATCAATATCAATAAGATTAAAAGGGCTAGTAGATTTAACATTACTTTGAAAAATAAGTCTAGTTTGTCTTGAAGCTGGACAAATGGTACATATAAAACTATCATTTATTGTTTTAGTATCAACGTCTGGGTAAAGAATCTTCATCTTTTGAAAGGAATATGTCCTAGGCGTAAATGCCAAAGTTTAACAAAGTCTATCTTATTTTGGGTAACAGTATTAGCATTAGGCAAAGTAGAATATCCAGTGTAAGCATTTTCAAAGTGATTGTCCAGAATTTTCTTGGAGATGGTAGTATCATCATCTTTATCCCTTGTGTAATAAAGCCCATGCAAGAGTCTACCAAGGGGTAAACATTTCTTTGTTGATAGATCCTGAAGAAGACAAACATCCTTTGAAAAAACAATATTAGTATTATTTTCCAAACATAGTTTATAGACCGACATCAAATTAAAGTGGAATTTAGGAACAAATAAAACATTTTTAAGAGTAAGATCATTATCAAGCATAATATCACCAATTTTGTCCACTCTATACTTACTTCCATCTGGTATGGTAACTTCAGGTTTGGAATTTTCTAGGGTTTTAATATTAGTAAAACAATTAATATCATTATACATGTGATCTGTTGCCCCGCTGTCTATTATCCATTTTAATTGATTATGAAAAGAAATTAAGCACGTACCTGCAAGATTACTTGAGGAGTCCAATTGGTATTGCTCTTTCTTACCAAGATAATTGAGAAGATTTGTAAATTGTTCTTCACTTAATCCAAATTGGTTAGTTTTGTGATTGTCATCTGTGCCTTCTTCTCCATGAGCTATAGTAGCGAATCTTTTTGAAGAATTTGATTTGTTTTTATTTGGGTAACCATGAATCTTGAAACAACGTTCTATGGAGTGACCTTCAATTTTGCAATTCTCACAGATATAGGTAGGTTTTTTTCCATTATTTTGATATCTACCTACACGTTTTTCATTTGGTCTCTTTCTTTCACTAGTGGAAAAAAACATATTTGTTGCGACTCATTTGCTGCGGTTTTAGATAGACGCAGCTTATATGAGCAATAGAAAATTACGGAAGAAAAAAAAAATTAGTAAAGGCTACGGTTTTTAGCCTGACCGCAGCAATTAATGTGCAAAATTTTGAGAATTAATCAAAGGCTACGGTTTTGATGTTTAACCGCAGCAAATAACTATTCTCTTCTTTATAAAAAGGTTAACCCGTGATTGAAACCCTAATTTCTTTTTCTCTCCTTCAGTAGCCGGCCTTTCATCTATTTTTTTCACTTCTATTTTTTCTCTCTCATTTCCTCCTTTTAAACCCTAATTTCTTTTTCTCTCTCATCTCCTCCTTTTTTCGATCAATCTTTCGTTGAATATTATTACTATTTCTAATTTGTTGTTTTTTTTTCATATTTCAGTGATTGAAAGTGAGAATCGTATTGACATTTGAGCTGCTGCTGACAATGGGAATGTTTTTTTCTGAAGTTGTTACCAAATACAAGAGCGCTGCTGACAATGGGAGTTTATTGTTCATTTCCATTCATTGTTTCGATTTTGAATGCTAGTGAATCTCGATGTAATTGCGATTTTAATTTTGTAATTTTGGATCTGATATGTAATTTTGGATCTAATATGTAATTGCGATGTAATTTTGTTACCAAAGTAATTTTGGATTGAATGCTAGTGAATCTCGATGTAATTTCGATTTTGTAATTTATTGTTCAGATTCATGCTCTTCCTTTTCATTCCTTGCTACAGTTTTTATTGTTCAGATAATTCATAGTTCATAGCTTTCATTCATCCATGGCATAAATCTGTATGTGATGAACATTAAACGAAATGAAAAAAAACAAAAAAAATATGGAGTAAAGGCTGCGGTTTCTAGAACAGTTGGTTCCTTATTTAATTCTCTATGGCTTTCTTCTTGCAACAACATTATATAAACTTCACCAATATCTGGCATTTCCTTTTTAATGAGAAGATTAGTTCTCACTTGTTTGTAATGTGGGTCAAGTTTCATGAGAAAGGTCATTAGTCTTTGGTCTTGCTGGATTTTAACAAAATTGGTTGTTGGAGGACAAGTGCAAAGAGGCAAAGGCCCCAAATCATCAATTTCATCCCAAAGGGATTTTACCTTAGTGAAATACTCAGATATAGACATACCTGGTTCTTGTGAAGTATTAAGAAGGGTTTCTTGGAGTCTATACATGTGTGATGATGAAGGGGTTCCAAATCTTGATTCAAGATCTCTCCAAATTTACTTGCTGTTTTGAGGTACATAATGCTCTTTGCTATATGCCTTTCTAGGGAAGAAATTATCCACCCTATGACCATATTATTACACCTCTTCCATGCTCTTTCATCTTTATCACCATCTTGCTGTTTAGGTAATGAGCCATCTACAATACTCATTTTATTTTTGGCATCTAAACCAATCATCATGGACCTTTTCCAGTCACTATATGACATTCCATGGAACACAACAGAGACTAATTTTGTGCTTGCAGAATCTGATGGATGTAAATAGTACACACTGCTTGTATTTTGCGTTTAGTCATGAACAAAAGTAGTATCGTTGATCATATCTTTATTGTTTTTGTTGTTAGTAATCTTTTCTTCCATGAAGATAAAAAAACAATTTGGGTGTAAAAGAAAAGAAGAAAGATGAAAAAAAATGGTTTTGAAAAAGAAAGACAGAAGAAAAAGAGATATGGAAAACAAAGAAATTAAACTGTACTAGAAGATTGATATTGAAGTTTTAGAATACCTGCTCTGATACCATGTTAGAGATGAGATTTGGCTACTGTTGTGTAACGTATTCACAAACAGAGAAAGAACGAGAAAGTAAAATTAGAAATCAGAAACTATTTCTTATTAATTGAAAAAGGGCCAAGACTACAAATTAGGGATGGGCAAGGGTCCAAGATCCTATTAGAACCCTGTTGGACCCTACCCTTTTTTAAGGGTAAGGGTCTATTTTTTTTGGACCCTAAGGGTCTGGGTCCGGGTCCGGGTCTTAAAAATAATATAAGGGTCCGGGTCCGGGTAGACCCGGATTGAACCCTTAGACCCTTTTTATTTTTTTATTTTTGTCTTGGAGAGCATTTTAGGGTTTTATTTTTTTTTATGTGCTTAGACCCTAAGTTTCTCTCCCTTTCCACTTTCTCCTTCTTTCATTGAGAGAGAAACCAAACCTTCGAAACCCTAGCTACTGTCGTTACTTTTCTCTGTCGCCATCGTCGCCGCCGTTTTTTCTTCGTCAACCATCGTCTTCTCGTTCTGTTAGATTCCCTGTTCTGCTGATCTACTTCAGGTCTTTTCTTTATTTCTTGTTGAAATCTGAAAAGTTAGATATTTTGTCTGATTTATTTTGTTCGGCTTTTGATTCGTCATTTTCAAACTCAATTTTATTTTGTAATTTTATTGGAGTTTTGGTTAGTTACTGATGGAATTCAAATTGAACTTTGGGGGAGAACGAGGGGTTGGAACTTGGAATTTAGTTTTTCGCGATCATTTTATGTTTTTGTATGGCTTCTTTTAAATTTTTGTTGAACATAGGCTGATAATCGGAGTATGATTAGAAATTTGGTGTTTCGAAGTATAATTTTTTGTAGGATGATTACTTTATATTTTAATCTTACTCAAAAAATAAACTTTTTAGGATATGGTTCTAGACTCTTAATATCAGGGTTCGGGTCTGGACCCTACCCTAAAATCAGGGTCCGAGTCCGGGTAGGGTCCAGACCCGACCCATACCCTTAAATGCCCATCCCTACTACAAATATATACTAAAGCTAGAAAGAGAAAAGTTAAAAATAATCTCTAACCAACTAACAATCACACATCTAAAATATAGCATAAATTAGGTGACGTGGCAATGAGGATGTGTATCCTCAACGGTATGTACCTATTTGGTTGAAGAAATCTACCATTCTTGAAATGTTTTGAACTTTTGGGTGTTTCAATAAACTATGCAAAATTGAAAGATATGGCTGGAACTTCAGCTTTGTTGTCTTCTTCTGTTTTGAACATGTAAGTTTTTTTATCTCCTTTTTTTGTGGTTTATTATGGGTATGTTTGAAATTGCAATTTCCCTCCTTATTTGAGTCCTTTCTTGTCTAATTTTATATGGATTACAATTGGGTACTTCCCAATTTGGTTAATTTTTGTGTAATTTGATGTACTTTTGAGAATCTTGCCACTTATGAAAATTCTGTGTTTGAAATTACTGTTTTTGTTGAAATTTTCTGTAGAAATGACTCCCCCTTTGGTTATTGCTCTACCGGTTCTGTTGATAATTGTTCAAACCCTCTTGATGATGGTCAAAAACATTGATTTTCTATGAAGGTGAGTCTCTATAACTTCTGTAAAGAGAAGAAAAGGAAACATTGTGCCAATTTAATGAGTTACTATCTATGCTTTTTGAATAGATTAAAGGTCAGGTTTAATTCAATAAATTATAATAATTTTTTACAATTTTTGGTGTTTTTTTATGGAAAGATTGATGGTCAGATTCTTCGTTCTTTAGAATATAATTTGTGCTTCCAGTTTCCGTTGTTGTGAAGTTTTGAAAGTTTATGTCTTTTGAATTACGAGTGATTTTTATTGTAACTTATTATATATAGGAATGATTATGAAATGTAGGGTTCCCTTGGATTCATTAGATTGGCAGATTTCCCAAGACACTGCAAATGGGGTTTTTGCGTGTTATACAATTGGGACCGCTGAATCTGTTCTTCGGGTCTCTGTGGCGGGTCATGATACAAAGCTCTTTTTTAGGGTATGAGTATTAATTTTTACATTAATTTTCACTTATTGGTATTGATGTGTGTTCCATGAACGTTTTTTACTGCTTTTGCTTATATCATTTTGAGAATATGGGGAAAAATTAAGAATGTGGTGTGGAAAAACCTTTTGGTAGAAGTATAATGTTAGAGATGTTTGGTTGTCTCTCCTTGGAATTATTATTTTTTTCAGAAATTTCTTGTTAGATTGATATTTTTTGGGCAACCGTAGGAAGTAAAAATTCCTACAAAGTGTAGGATTTTAATTAACAATGGGGTGTTAAACGTTGATAACTTCATGTCAATTGTAATTTTCAATGTGCAACCAAAATAAATATTTCATTTGAATTTGACAAGATGAGTAAAGAAATTAAAATTCCTATAGGGGTTTATTTCAAGTTTTAACCAAACGAGCTCTTAGTATATTGTCTTACAAGCTCATAGGCAACATGTGGTTGAAATTGTGTTTTGGTCTGAGTGTTAATTGAGTAATTGCCAAGCATGGTCTTGATGAATTTCTGGCCGCCATTTTTGTTCTTGAAATGGACAAGTACAAAATTCTTCTTGTTGAAACTGTCTGCCATTTTTGTTGCTTTGAATTCATATACTACTATAAAAAAAATGTGTTGGGATCCCTCAATAATATGTGCTTTCCCGTTTCATTCATCTTTCAGGTGTTTGTTTAGTCTCTAACTATTATTAGTTCTTGGAAGGCTGGTTTCTAAGGTAACATTTGCTTATGCTGGTAGTGGTACCTTCTTTTACCATGGTGATTATAAGGCTATATGGTTTTTTGAAGGGTCTTTACTTATGGTTTTGGGGTTTTTAATATTCCATGGTGATTCATTAGACATGTAGGCATGGTTTTGGGCCTTTTCATGTTTGCGTTCAATCCTATCATACTTTTATATGCTCTCTTTTCTTGAATTTGTATAGTTTTGCATTGATTGAATTTCTTTTTTTTCACTAAATGATTGGTTTTCGATTTTGGGGTTTTAGAAAACTTTTGACCGGCATGATAATGTAAGTGTAAACTCACCTGGAGATGGTGGTTCATTTATCATCCTTTATGTTCAACCTCCACCGTGTAAACTCACCTGGAGATGGTGGTTCATTTATCATCCTTCATGTTCAACAAAGCACTCTCATTGTCCTGGTCAACCCCTGATTCTTTAACCTTACTATCATCCTTCATGTTCAACAATTATCCTTGGAGATCTGCTGATTTTGACTTAATCTATAGTAAATTGGTTTGTTTACCCATCAATTGCAGCGTTAGTTCTGACATCTAATACCAAGATCTGCTGATTTTGACTTAATCTATAGTAAACATTCAAACTTTATGTAGTAATTTTATGTGGGTTTTGTGTGAATTTATTTTTCTTTATGATTTTGGAGAAATGGTGAGGTAAAGAATCCAAATCAAGAAGAATGATAATGTAACTGCAAGACAAGTAACTTTTCCAAAGAGAAAAAGGGGTTTGATCAAGAAAGCTCAGGGACATTCAAATGTTTGTGATGCTGAAATTGGTCTTATTGTCTTCTCTTCTACTTGAAAACTTTTTGAGTACTCAAACTCAACGTTAAGTGACTATCTTTTTCATTTCATCACTTATAGGACAAATTCTCTTACTAATGTCGGTGATGAGTTTCATTCTTTATCCCTTGATTCTCTTAGACAAGTTGCTAGTTGTTTAATTTCAGAGCTTTAAAGTATGGTTCTATGCTCCTTTTCTTTGTCATGTTGTAGTGTTCGTTTAATTATAAAATTTACTTCAAACGTGATATATATCGACTATCGTAATCGCTTAAATTGTCTATATGGGAGACTTGCAATTAACTCTTGTACACTGTAGGCTTAAATTTGTCAGCTTTGTTCGATGAAAATGTAAGTCCTTACACGGAAAACCAAAATCTAAGCTATAGTTCAAGCAACTCTACGTAAACCACACCATAAGATCATAAGGAAAAAGCAGTCAGAGGCATTCAATTGTATTTGGCATAATGTACATCTCTCTTGGCTTTGTAGATTAATTCATATTCAAGAAAGTGCACCATGATCATGTACAATATAGTTGAGTTAAATAGAGGAAAGTTTTCACTTCTACCGTCAAATTGAAGTTTCATATTGCCTACTTTGAATCATTCAGAGTTTAAATACTACAGACTTGATTCGTCTATTGTATATTGAGGAATAATGCAATATCTAATCATTGTTTTATGGATATTAATAATGCATATTAGTGCAACTTTCTCAATTGACTTTTTATATCAATTGTCAATGCAAATATAACACAACTTTGAGCATGTTGATCTATATAGGGGTTTCAGCTTCATATCCCTGGTTTTTGTATATTATCTATCACTTAACGTTCTCGGTAAGCAATTCCATGTAACAAAATCAGGTTCTTATTTCTTCTATTTGACAAGACTAGCGACTTAGTAGATGTTTCCATAAGTGCTAGGAGTCATAGGAGATTATTTTTCTTTGTTAGATTGTCAAGATACTTGCACACTCTTATGGTCCTTTAGAAGATTCTCCAGTCTGGACTGAGGAAATACTACAGTTGGGTTTTGAAGATTTTCTACTATGATGTGCTAATGATACTCGATTTATGCAAACAATTATCGTCAAACTCAAAAGTGTAACTTGGGGGACCGCATGCGTAGCACGCGGCCCCACGACTAGTTACAAAAAAAAAGTTTGGAAAATTAAGGGACCATTTTTCCTACCTATTTCTGACTAACATGTTGGTCGAAACGAAAATGCTCTATCAATCAACCAAACAATTCAATCACTAGACACATATTACTTGGTGATTCTTGATGTGTTGTTTATATATTTATTGACTCATGAGTCATACTTTAATGTTTTATAATTTATATTTAAATTTTTAAAATATTTCTTTTCTATAAATTTTATTTAATATTTTTTCTGAAACTGATATATTTTCATTTCACATAAATAGGAAATTATGCATTTATCATACACATGTGAGTTATCTTTCATCGGAGAAAGAGAACAATATAGATCACTTTGAAAAATAGAGTAGTAATTCATAGTACTATCATTTAGTTTTAGTAGTGAACATTCTTTGGACTTATTATAAGTCGATAACCTCTTCTCCGCCTGTTCGGATTTCCCGGACCATTTCGTAAATTTTATTCAGTTATCAGAGCAACTCTTTCCTTATGTCTGTAGATACCGATCAGTTTTTTGATTATAATTCTTCTCAATAAGATTGTTATTCTCTTAAAAAAACTCTTTTTCATTCTTTCTTTCTTTTTTAATGTTGTTTTCTTACGCATGGCATAAGCAAGTTAATAAACTTTCTCAAATCAAACTCAAAACCTTTGTAAAAAATGTGATCTTTTATAATTTTGACTTTGACATTTTACTAATATGATATACTTTATAATTTGAAGAACGCAAAAATATAACAAAAATTACTATATCTCAATGGTTGGGGGTAACCTATTTGTAATCCAAGCTAAGATTGAGGAATCAAAACCAAATTTGAACTATTATTTTTTTGAAAAAATTGTTTGAATAATCGAAGTTATTTTCCTATTTTCCATTACTTGCCAATAATCTCACCTTTTGAAATTTTTTTAATAATTCAACCCTTGCTTTCAGTTTGTTGTCAATGGACTGCTATATCAGATTACTTTTCATCTTCTTTCTTCTTTATAATAATAATAATCCAATCTATTTTTCATTACCTGCCAACAAAGTTGTCAGGATTGGGATTCTAAGTAGGATCGAAATCAACTGGTGGGATCGGTTCGTAAGATCGGACGATCCTACAATTTGCATAATTAACAAGTTATATTATGTCTATGTTTATTATTTGGATATTTCAATATAAAAAAAGCAATAATAACCCATACATTTTTTAAGATTATGCTTTAATTTTAAAATACATATATATTTTATTTTTTATATGTCATTTTTTTCTCTATTCTTATCGAGTTGTCAAAATATATATAGGTTATAGACTGCACATAATATATTTACAGCACATACACACAAGGATATAATAAGAAATCATAGTAAGCAAAAAAGAACAAAAATACTAGCAAAAAAAATAATTAAAATTAGTAGTTTTAAACGATCCTACCAACACTCCTACCAATCCTACCAACAATCCTATTCGATCCTACCCGACTCTAACGATCCCACTTGATTTAAATTCTACTAACGATCCTAGTCGTTGGGTTCGATTTAGATCGTAGAATTTCTATGATCCAGATCGCGATTTAAACAACAATGCATGCCAATATTCTCACCTTTAAATATGTCTTTAATAATCCAACCTTTGCTTTCTGTTTCTTGCCAATGGACCCTTAAAGAAGCTAAATGAAATTGCTATTATTTTCCAACCTAATGAAGTTGATCATTGCATAAATAGTAATTGTCTTTATGTACATATCCCATCAACTAGAGCTGTTCAAAAATTCGATCCGCTTGACCCGACTCGCCGACCCGTTGGACCCAACTTACCGAGTTGTTGAAAAAAATAATATAATTCGGTCGGGTACCAGACCCGCCTTGACCGGGTTGGATCATAAGCCACAAAATACATTGAGTCGGGTACTCGCCGACCTGTTATGTATTATCTTTATCAAGTTGAATTTTACACGTTAAAATTTTATAATCAGTATATTAAAAAAAATTAATAATAGTCGTATGTTTTTCGCTTGCCTTTAAAGTATACTACCCCTTTTAATTTAATAGCAAAGAGAAATTGAGTATTTTAAAAAATTGTGGATTTTTTTGATAATAATGTGAGAGAAAATGTGTCCTAGAAGTTAAAAGAGACTTAATGTTTGTGGATGAAATATGTTGGATTATTATAAATTAGTAGCAAAGAACAGTGAGTATTTAGTTTTTTGAAGGGTCCATTGGCAACAAAATGAAGGTTGGATTATCAAAAAATAAATAAATCAAAAGACATGATTATTGGCAGATCGAAAAACGGATTGAATTATTATAAAGAATGAGAAGATGAAAGGTAACCTGATATACCAGGTAATTTTCTATAGGGTCCATTGGCAACAATTAAAAGCAAAGGTTAAATTATTAAAACAAAATCAAAAAGTTGGATTATTAGCAAGGTTATGGAAAATAGGTTGGATTATTCACAATAATTTTTCTATTTTTAATAGACAAATTAATAAATTTACATTATAATGTCATTACTCTTTATCTTTCATAATTTCACATTCATATTTTTGTATGTGTATGCTTATATTTTTGCTATTTTAATTTTAATAATGTTCTTTTTGGAGATTTTTTTTTTAAATGAGTTTTTTTGGAGGCTTAGTAGGCAAATACTCCCTCCGGTCCAATTTACTAGTCCCATTTCCTTTTTTGGCAATTCCTCTTTACTTGTCCCATTTCCTTTTTTGGATATCCTTTTTTTACCTAAATACCCCCACTTTTCCAATTCCCAATACCCAACTACCACCTTTACAATTAATTTAATCAATTAAAATACCCAACTACCACCTTTTACATGGACCCCACTACTATCTTAAAATCCGTGCCCAGTCAAATGGGACTAGTAAACTGAACCGGAGGGAGTATATAAGTTAAAAACACTAAGTTTTTTTTTCAAAAGGGGTAATTATAGAGAAGCTTCAACTCCATTTGTTAAAAATAATTTTGCTATGATTCAAGTTCATTTTAGTATATACTATTTTCAAAATTTTCATAGTTTATCTAGTTTTTATATGATAAATAATTCTCTAGTGTATTGAAAATTTAACCCTCTTAACTCAAAATCCTGACTTCGTTTCTGCTGTAAGTGCATACTACTTGCACCCTATTGTTTGATGGTTCAAATTTTATAAATGAAAAAGGGCTATCATGATCGATCTAATTTCCAAGAACTAGATTTTCTTTATACGTAGATGGATATTGCGATGGCCATCTATTGATCCTAAAATCAAAGCACAAATTCTTACTTGAGACCGTCTTTTGTAAAGACGACTCTCAATAGCCCAGTCTAATTTTAAATATATATTATTACAACTCTAAATATAAATTTGGGCTGAGAGACGTCTTTTCTATCCAGAGAGCACCTAAAAAGCTTATTTGAATGAAAAAACTGCATATGATATGTGAAAATAACTTGAAAAAAAAGGCTTGGGCAATCTTGTTCAGCCCAAATGTATTTATTACATCATACAATATTTCTAAGAAATACTTAAAGCTTCTAGCCGATCTACCTTAGTAACATTTCTTGATGCAATTGGATGAAAGGTTTAGAACGAGGCATATTATTTTATCACTAATTAAGAGGTATTTACTGGATGTTTATTTTCAACGCGGTTTGTAATTCTACTATTAAGCTAAAATTCAAAGGATAGTCATATGTGAGGGGTGTTAAAGTACTCATTTACTACTTACATGTGAGTTGTCTCACGTCATCAAAAGAAAATAGTATACAACATTTTAGAAACTTGAGGAGTAATTCCGACAACTACAAATTGGTTTTAGTATTGCACAGTCTAATAAATAAAAATGGCTAGAGAGAGAGTGGGAAGAGAGAGAAGCTCTGAATTCTCAGGTAGGAGACGCGGTACTGCAAGAGTCAGACATGGTAACACGACTCTTCCTCGTACAACTGCCCCTTTTTTTGAAAAACGAACCGTTAGCCACACCAACAACCAGTCCTCCACCCGACACCATACTCCAGACGGCGAACAATGGCAAGGCAGGCCCCGGCACCGTCATCAACACCGTCACCAACTTACCCACCATACTCCAGAAACTTTCTTTCCAAAAACCCAGCATAGAATACCCGTCAATGAAGATGAACCCAACAGCAACCCCCCAACCCACAACCAGCCCATTTACCGCCATTACCACTCATCCACCCGCACAAACCTCAACCAAAACAGAAACGATGATAGTAACCGAGAATATGGACGCTCTCACGGGACTCCTAGTGGCATGTCGTCCGGTCATCGAGGGTTCACCCGTCTCCCTTGGAGACGTGGGCCTCGGGAGACGGCCATGGCTGCTGGTGGTCCTAGGCTGAGCAAAACTACATCAGTTTTTGTGGATCATCTCCCTCGAGGTATTTCGCTGGAATGGCTTCGAGATTTATTCTCCGAGTATGGAAGAGTTGAAGACGTGTTTGTGTCCAAGAAAGTGAGGAAGCAGTGCAGTGATGCCTTCGGGTTCGTGAGATTCAGACATGAGAAGGATGCAATGGTGGCAATATCGAAATTCCATGGCTACATGATAAAAAACTCAAAAATCACAGCTTCAATGGCACGCTATGACAGGATGGGGAAGGAGATCAGAAAAAAGGTGATAAGGAACATGGAGGAGGCAAGGGATAGAATGGCAAAGGAAGGAATCAGGTACCCCGCTCTCAGAGACACCCGTAGGTATGCAGAGGTGGTTATGGGCCACCGTAAAAACACAACGTCGGAAGCAAATGCTAAAACTCAGGCTAGTATCAAAGTACCTGTAAACGCTACCTTCGCTGAAAGGTTGAATAGAGCGGTGGTCGTAGAGATACTGGACATGATGGAACTGGACAAAGCAGCAGCCTTGGTATCAAAAAGTGACTTGCAGGTGGTAGGCTTAGCGGCTTTAAATGCAACTACACTAATACTCTTTTTTGAATCTGAGAATGAAGCGAATATGGCGATAGAACAAAACTCGCCCCTGTGGAAACTCAGTGGAAGTGTGTGTAGGTTGTCGGAGGAAACTTGGATAAATGAAAGGGTTGTATGGGTGGAGTGTGGAGGTATCCACCCCAAATGGTGGAGTTATGAGAACATGAAGAGGCTTGGCGAAAGGTGGGGGAGGGTGGTAAGGGTTGATCCGGTTGTTGATGGGATAAACAATTTGACATGTGCAAGGATTCTAATTAAAACAAAAGCTCACAAAAGAATTGAAGAGAGTGTAAAAGTAGAATGGGAGTCGAGATCATGCATGGTCAGCGTCAGTGAAGTATGCCACTGTAAGTGCAAGAATGGGAATATGCTTCAGAGCAAGGAATATGGCGATGATGATGGAGGGACAAGTGAAGGAGGCTGTGAGGATAACGGGGACGATACGCAGCTGATGAACTCATATGAGGACCAGCAGGGGGAGGATAAGAGCGCGCAGGAGGGCGATAGTGGTGGGGAATCAAGAATGGGTGGTGAGGATGAATGGTTAGTGGGCCCGATGTCTTGCCCAATGGAACCGTGTATAGATAGCTGGTTCGATCCTATAGCATCGGTGGAGTGCACAATATCCCTAGCCGACGTAAATATGGAGAGGATGAATGGTCAAGGCACTAATACGCATGATATTGTGGAGAACACAGTCCAGCCGAAAAGGACCCGAGGAAGGCCAAAGAGGATGGCTTACTCCCTCCCTGACACACTGTCAGTACCATCGACCCCGTCATTATGTGCACCGGAGGCTACGGAGACATGGAACACGGCGAAAACTCTTGGTATCTCTACCCACGATGAGAATGCAGTTATCGAGGAGTTAAGAAGATCGAAGAGAATACAACTCTTGGAGGACAGCAACCCGAGATCGGGTCGGTGAGTAACCTACTCAAACTTGGTGTTAGTTTCATTTTATTATGAATGCTCTATGTTGGAATGTTAGGGGATTGGGAAAGGGTGAAAAAACTATTTGTATTAGAAACTTGATTAGCAGGAATAAAGTCTCGCTCATGGGGCTAGTTGAAACCAAACATAGGAATTCCTTTGGTCGTAGAGTGAGAAGAATGTGGGGAAGTGATGGGTATGACTGGTGTGAGTCCCTGGCCTCGGAGACCCATAGTGGGGGAATTGTGGTGATTTGGGACCCGAGTATTTTCTATGCTGCACAACGGTTCGTAGGAGATAGATGGATAGTGCTGGAAGGATGCATCATCAATAGTAATTTTAATTGTTGTGTGGGTATTATTTATGGACCGACGGATAGAATGGGGAGGAGGAATATGTATGAATCTCTGAAAGACCTTCTAGGATCCATTGGTAAACCCACTCCGTTGATGGGAGATTTCAATGAAGTCCTGCAACCGAATGAGAGGTTCGGGCATTTTAGACAAGACCTGAGCATTAGAGAGTTTAGAGAATGGGTTCAGGAGCTCCACCTCATTGATGTTCCTCTACATGGTATAAGGTATACTTGGGGAAGATTAGAGTCCCAAAGCAGATTAGATAGGTGCCTCTGCAGTGATGAATGGTTTGTTAAGTACCCTGACCTACGGCTTGAAGGGTTGAAAAGGAGTTTCTCGGATCATCCCCCTTCTGCTAGCCCTAGAATATAAAGTTAATTGGGGGCCAAAGCCATTTAGAGCATATGATTGTTGGTTCCTCAACCCAGAGTTTAGAAAGTTCCTTTGTAAGGAATGGGAGAATCTGCCACATATGTGTATTTCCAACAAATTGAAAGCGTTAAAGGGGCCCTTGAGAACTTGGAGCAAGGAGAGCTTTGAATGTATGGATCATAACATTAACAAGTTTGAGAATGTGGTTCATGATTTGCAACTACTCGGGGAAACTAGACAGTTAGATGACATGGAGAAAGCGAGATTACGTGCTACACAGAGTCACCTCCACACTTGGATGATTAGGAGAGAGAGGTTTTGGAGACAAAAAGCACGTACATATGGGTTGAGTATGAAGGACCACAGTTCCAAATTCTTCCATGCCTCCACCATGATCAGAAGAAAAAGGAATGAGATTACACAGTTGGAGATTAATGGAAGGCGGATTTCTGGGGTAGAAAACCTAAAGGGTGAGATCAACAAGTACATTGCAGAACGTTTCTCGCAACAAAATGTACCGGAATTGGATTTTGATTTTGGAAACCATACTAGATTATCGGGGGAACATATGGCTTTCCTGGAAACCAGGCCTTCGAGAGATGAAGTGAAAGAGGCAGTCTGGGCTTGTGGTACAGATAAATCACCGGGATTTGATGGCTTCAATTTCAAATTCATTAGAGAGATGTGGGATCTGGTCAAGGAGGATATCTATAGTTTTGTATTGGATTTCTTGGAGTATGGGAGTAATGCTAGGGCCATCAACATAACATGGGTAACTCTGATTCCAAAGGTGGCCAACCCGGGTTCAATTGATGACTTTCGCCCCATTAGTATGGTTGGTGCACTGTATAAGATCATCTCCAAACTACTATCATTGCGACTCAAAGAGATTATTGCCCCTCTCGTCGATGAATCTCAGAGCGCATTTGTATTGGAGAGACAGATACTAGATGGAGTGTTAATTGCCAACGAAGCCGTGGGTTGGTTGAAAAAGAAGAAAGTCCCTGGTGCACTCTTAAAACTCGACTTCCAAAAGGCTTATGACTCAGTGAGATGGTCATTCCTTGAGTAAGTAATGATAAAGATGGGGTTTGGGAGAAAATGGATCAGATGGATTATGAATTGTGTTAGCTCGGCCTCACTATCGGTGCTACTTAATGGATCTCCTTTGAAGCCGGTAAAGATGGAGAAAGGCTTACGCTAGGGCGACCCGCTCTCGCCCTACCTATTCATTCTCGTCAGTGAAGCACTTGTTAGCCTCCTCAAAAGAGCAGAGGACTTGCAGTTGATTGAAGGTGTCACTATTGGCAGAGATAGAATTCGATTGAAGCACCTACAGTTTGCAGATGATACTTTGATATTTGTTCTGAAAAACAATAGGGTGGTAACCAATTACTTACGGATCCTGGACGTCTTTGCAATCATGTCTGGGTTGAGACTGAATTACAGCAAGTCTAGTATTATCTCGTGGTGTAACAATGATATTGAGTGGGCTAGATCTATTGCTTTGGGTGTGGGGTGTTGTCACAAAGTTTGCCCAGTTACATATCTTGGGTTACCAATTGGGGAAAATATGAGTAAATGTTCTGCATGGAAACCGGTGCTTACAAAGATCGAAGGCAAGTTGGCATCATGGAAGACAAAGCTACTATCCAGGGCAGGTAGACTCACGTTGATTAAGAGTGTGCTAAATAGTCTCCCGATCTACTTCATGGGCATGTTTAAAATGCCTAAAGCTGTGGCTATGCAGATAGTAAAGATGCAGAGAAAATTCTTCTGGGGAACAACTGCAAACGATCATCTAGCAATGCCAATGGTCAAATGGTCATCTATTGAGCTCCCGAAAGAAATGGGGGGATTGGGAGTGGGGAACATCATGCACAAGAATCTGGTTCTACTGTTCAAATGGTGGTGGAAATTCTCTGGGGCTGATAATATGCTTTGGAAGCGTTTTCTGATCTCCATTTACAATATAAAGGGCCTGAAAGCTTCGTTTGACTCCTTTGCCCAAATGAAGACAGGAACATGGGCACACATGATGTCGAATGATTCAGACACCAAGAAGATTAGAGAGATAGTTGAGGACGGGTTACAAATTGTGGTGGGCGATGGAAAAACAACCCGATTTTGGTATGACAAATGGTCTCCAGTTGGACCATTGAGGCGCTCTTTCCCTAGATTATTCCTCATCTCACCACAAGGCGATGCCACCATTCATCAGATGGGTATTTGGGTCGAGAACCAGTGGGCGTGGCAACTACAGTGGAGGAGAAGATTGTACGATTGGGAACTTGAAGATCTTGAGCGATTAAACCTCACCCTTGAGCAGATCATCCCAGTGCGAGACAAGAGTGATGGGGTCACTTGGCATGGTGCGGATTGTCATCAATATCCGACCAAAGCAATTATGGACAGAGTTTGTGGAATAACCACCCCCGCCCTCCCCCAAGAGATATCCTCCTTTGTTTGGAGCATCAAAGTACCCCCTAGAGTGCATCTGATCTTATGGTTGGCGAGTCTGGAGAAACTGAAAACTGGTGATCTTCTGGTGAACAAGGGGATCATTGACCCTTCACACGCCCTATGCCCTTTTTGTAGTGGAGAGGTGGAGTCCAACTCCCATGTACTATTCACTTGTACGTTCTCTTGGAGCCTGTGGATGAAAGTCCTCAAATGGTGGGGAATATCGAGGGTCCTCCATAACCGATGCAGCCCTTTTGTACTGGCTTGGAAGCATTTACCACCCCGGAGGCGCAAAGGTAAAGTGTGGGACCTGGTGTTGGGATGTGTATTATGGTCTCTATGGTTCGAGCGTAACAAGATTAAATTTGAGAGTGGAACGTTGAGTACTTGTTCTATACTTTGAAGATCAGGGTGCGCACATGGGTGAAAGAGCTGCTGGGACTGGAATTAGCCCCCTCTACTATTACATCTGACGCCTTCTAGGGAGTCTTGTTACGGTCTGTAGGGCCATTGGTGTATTCTAGGGTAGTCTTATGTTTGGTGTATAGTCTTTTTGATATTTGGTGTAGAGAGGCTTTATGTATGTTTTGTATTTAGCAATGGTGTCTAAGGGGTTAGGGGGAACTGGTGTATATGGTGTTTCATGGACTATGGTGTTTGGAGGCATAGCCCACCCCTATGCTTTGTTCCGGGTGGCCTGGTTCTTGGCTCCTTTTTCCAATGGCTTTTTCCCCTCGCGGGGTTTTTTATGCCGGCGGTTTTAGGTTTCCCAAGTCCCAGTGAGGATGTTTTTATTCAGTTATATATAATTCCAAATTTGCAAAAAAAAAAAAGTATTGCACATAGTCTTTAGTGCGAAGACCGCACCCGTACTCCTATAGTCCAACCACTACTAAAAAACATGGAGTTTCTTGACGCTTTATTTTAGACGCTTGGCTAACCGTCTAAAAAAAAACGGAGCTTTTAGACGCTTAATTTTCGACAGTATAATGCGTCTAAACTACTGATTCAAAGCGTCGAAAAAAATAAAAAAAAAAGTAAAATCTTACCGCCTATTAGATTACCCAAAATTTTCAAAACTGAAAACCCGCATAAAAAAAACCAAACAAGGCTTCTCCTTCTCCCTCTCCCTCAAACTGCTCTCCTCTCTAAACCCTAACTCCCACCGCACACTCCTGTAAGATTACCGGCACAGCTTCTCCCACCGGCGGCGCTTGTCACCTCTCCTACCGGCGCCAGCATGACAGCATAGACGCGGTTCTCGAACCTTTCACGATTATCGCATCGTATGCGTTTTGAATTTGCTTTTTTTTTCTTTTTTTTTTCTTGAAAAGTTCAATACTTTGATTGAATAGATTTTCTGCATTTAGACCTCCTATTTATTAAAGCACAAAAGCTTAACATTTGATTCACTCTTTCTAGTATTTTTTTGGAGATTATCAAAAAAAATTTCTGAATTTCAGTATAAACATGTGTGGATCATTTTCTTGGTCTTTTTTTGTTTCCCTTCATTTAAGAACACTAATTCATGGGATTGTGGATGTGGGTGTGTTTTATGCTTCATTTATTTGTTGGGATTTACCAAAAGATTGCATTTTTTGTTGCTTAGAGTTGTTTAAAAGTGATTAAGCTTTATCTACTTCTAATTTAGGATGTGGGAATTATCCTTGAACCTCAGAAATTCATGGAGTTGTGGTTACTGTTGTTTAGTGTTGGTCGAATTTCAGTTTAGTTTTATTCAAAGCTTGATGTGGGAATTATCCTTGAAATTGAAATTGAAAGTGATTAAGCTTGTTGGGTTTTACTAAAGATTGCATTTTTTGTTATCTTGTTTTTTAAATTGATGGGTATTGGGCATTTCTAAGAGGGGAGTGAATGTAAAAATTTGTTTTGTTAGTGGGTTTTATGCTTCATGTATATGTAATTTAAGCTTTGAATAACAAATTATCATGTATTAATCTGTTAGAAGTAGTTTTGGTCGAATTTCTGAGGTTCAAGGATAATTCCCACATCTTAAATTATCATGTATATGTATATGTAATTTGTTAGTGTTGTTTAGTTTTGGTCGAATTTCAGTTTCCCCCAATTTGTAATTTAAGCTTTGAATAACAAATTATCATCTTTTTAGAATTTCTTATTTAATTGATGGGTATTAATCTGTTAGGTGTTAATGTGGGTATTTAATTTTCTTTTGTGGGTATTTTAAGCATGAAAGTTGAATCCAACTTCTTAGAACATGAAAGAAGTAAAAAAACATTCTTTATCTATTTTTTTGTTCTTGTTGGGAAATTTGTGTTCATATGATACTTAAATTTCAGCATTTTTTAATGAGTTTCATATGTTTTTATGCATTTGTTTGTAATTTTAGTAGAGTTGGAAGAGTAGGTAATGTGATTAGGACATCTAATCTTAGTTATTTTTGTTGCACTATCTATTAAACTAGTGTTTTATATCCTGTAATCCCTAATTCCATTATTTGTTAATTGTATGCATATGGAACTTTTTAAACTTACTATTATATATAATGCATAGGATGTCTCAATATATTGATAAGAGTTGGATAAATAAACCAAGAAATTTAGAAGCTTATATGAAGGGGGTTAGTGACTTTATGGAATTTGCAAAGAAAGGGACACAAAATGGTTTCATTAGATGCCCTTGTTGCAAGTGTCAAATTGATAGAAAAAAAATCTTACCACTAGAGGAGGTTGAACGACACATTTTGTTTAAAGGGTTTTATAAAGAATACAAGGATTGGATATTTCATGGACCTATGACTGTTGCAGAGAATGTGTGTAATCAAATAGGGATTCCATTTATAGCTTCCAATGGATCAGAAAACTTAGGTCAAGATGATATATCAGGATTACTTCGAGATGCTTTTGGGTCAAATATTTTAGGTGGTCTTGAGTTTGGTGGTTAACCCAACCCATAATATATCATTACCTGCTAACTTTAAGTATTAAAACACTCATTCTAAGACTTATAAGATGCACATTTTAAGTTTAAATCCCCTACCCTAAGCTTTAACATTCTTTCTCCAAAGCTTAAGTTTATTTTTAAGTAATTAAAAATGTTACAATGTCCATTGTTAGGTTTAAACTAGTATAGAAACTCGTTCAATGCACGAAGTTATTAGAATAAAAGTATATATAAAGATAAATTTTAAATAGAGATGTAATTACATGCTATCAGTATAAAAGTACTATAATATTAATTTCTTATAAAATAGAAAAAATATTTTAGAATATATATTGCTTTTATTATAAAAATAAGGTTGTTAATAATTATTAATTAAAGCTCGCATACTTTTTAAGGCAAATATGAGAGATCTTTTAACGTTATCATAATGACAATTTGTCATTTTCAAAACATTTTTTGACTATCATGTATCTTTGTTTCTTGATGAAATATTTTAGAAATTAAAATTTTGATGAAGAAACTTTATTAATTAGCTTATACTACATATAAAAAACAAATATATTTTAAGAAACTTTGACTTGAAATTTATGAAGCTTTTAAATTCAAAAATATATTATTTCAAGATAATTTATAAGAACATATTAAGGAATAAATTGATATTAACTTTGTTAAAAAATTTCTTTACATGAAAAATCAATATGGGAATGACACGTGAAATTTTACATTTTTTTTATTAGATTGTATGATACTCGCAGACTTAAAAGGACTGCTCCTTGGTTTTAATTAATGTTGCCGATTCCGAGACTCAAAATGCTTATTTTAAGGTTGAAATGCTCCAAACATTATTTTTTAATAAAAAAAATTAAATTTTTTTGTAATTTTTTAAAATTTTTTTTTATTTTGGATTGTGCGGAGGTCACACATAAGATCCACTTCTATTATGTGAACCTCGCCTTTGGGCTTAAAAGAGGGGAGTTGTTATTGCATGAACTTAGGTAATATTCAGTTCGAAAAATTGATATTAATAATCCACTTCTATTATGTCTCTAGTTTGCTATCAGCATACCCTATCAGTATGCTGATAGCAAACTAAATGTAAAGGTTGGATTATAAAAAAATAATCTAAGAGTGAGATTATTTACAGCGGATGAGTAAAATGTTGGATTATTAATATCAATTTTGCTATATGAAAATCAACTTAATTAGTAAAAATCAGTTGAATCAGTAAAAATTAGCGAAATAAATTTAGTGTACAATAGTAGTGTGCATTAAAGCTTATTGAACGATGCACTGAAATGAACGGCACAAGAGAGGTTCAACAATAAAAACACAAAGAAAAAATTAAGCAAAAGATGAACACAAGTGTTTATGAGGTATCTTGGATACCTCCCCCTCAAATGTAGTTTATTAGATTGAATTCAACAATTACAATGTAATAAACATCCCCTTATCTTGAGAACAACTCTCTCAAGATCACAATACTAAATCAATGAAGAACACTCTCAAGTTTGTTACAAAGAAATAGCCCTCTCAAAGTTTGTGTGTTTGTGGTGCTTCTTACTCTAAGAATTATACTCCCTTTTATAGACGAAGGAGAGTATGATTCTTAGAGTCTCACATTAAACACTATTAAACCACAATAAACTTCTAAGACAATAAACTCAGCAATAATACAACAATTAACCAAGGAATTACACCCACTTAATGCTATGAAACGCACCAAGAAAGACCCTTGAGTTGCCCCCTGCTAGCCTGCTCGAACGAGCCAATGGAGTGCTCGAACGAGCAGGGTCTCCTGCTAAGTACTGTTGTCTTCTGATCATGCTGCTCGAACGAGCATGATAGGCGCTCGAACGAGCAGCCTTGCTGCTGCCTACTGCTCACTTGTTTCCCGTTGCTTTGATCGAGCAACCTTCTTCTCATGCCTTGACTCGTTCATGGCATGATTCCCTCTTTTAGTGAGGCACCATTTGCCCCACGTTAAGCACCTCATGAACCGTTTCAAACCTCAATTCACCTACACTCGACACATCTTCATTGTAATTCTCCAAAGTACAAGACAAAGCATGTTCGATTAAGTGATTAAAGTTAACGTCAAATTCACAAATATTGTCACTTGCTTTAAAAATCTCCCCCTCAAGTGCAGTATTCTTATCATCCTCAAAAGTAACTCTTTTTGACCCAAACACACCATCATCAACACCTTTGTGGCCTAGGCTACCACACCCAACTTATAACTCATACAAGTTCCTCTTACTCCTAATTCCCTTCATGAGCACAAGGTTCCCTCTAATGACTTTCAAAACCCCTCCATTCGCTTTGAAAGTGTATACCTTACTCTCAAGTCTACCCAATGATATTATGTTCCTCTCAAACTTAGGTACATACCTCACATCACCGAGTCTTCTCTTGACACCTCTGAGAGTCTCAATTATAACTTCCCCAATACCTTCTACTTTCACCTTCTCATCATTTGGTAAAGTAATAAGGCCATTATCCCCAAAACTAAGCTTAGTAAATTTTTCCTTCTCACAACAAATGTGAAATGAGCAACCGGAGTCCATTACCCATTCCTTATTATGAACCACTCCCCCATCAACTAATAGAGCCCCATCATAGTCATCATCACTCATTATGCCAAGAGCGGCACTCCCGCTACCCTCATTTTCTTTTCTCCCATCCCTTAAGCTTTTCATTCTCTTAAGGTCTTCCTTAAATTCTTTGCACATCATTTGTATGTGACCCTTCTTCTTACAATAGTAACACTCTTTGTCACTAAGGTCACCCCTCCCATGAGACATATCCCTTCCTTGATATCCCTTGTCCTTGGTTCTACCCCTATTAGAACCCTCACTAAACAAGCCATCCACAACATTTTTCTTCTCTTCCCCCTCTCTTCTTACGATGAACCTATCATTCTCTCTCAACGCCGCCAATGCTTGATCAAGAGTAATAGAGTCCCTACCTATGAGCAATATTTGAACTATGTTTCTATAGTCCTTGGGAAGTGAAGCCAAGAGTAGTAAGGCTTGCTCTTCATCGGTCAACTTTTCATCTGCATTCAACAATTGGCACACCAACTTGTTAAATGTGTTTATGTGGTCTTGCATCGATGTGTCCTCATCCTTCATGAGTTGATACAATTCCCACATCAAGCAAATTTTATTGGTAATGGATTTAGAAGCATACACCGCTTGTAGTTTTTCTAACAACTCACCGGGATTAGTCTCTTTCAAGTAGTTATACTTGATTTCGGGTGCAATGGCAAGCCGGATTGTGCTTACCGCCTTCTTTCGTATTTGTGTCCATTTTGCCTCCACAATATGATTTGGCCTCTCTTTCAACAAAGCATCATCAATGCCTTGTTGCACCAAGTAGTCCTCCACGGAGCTTTTCCAAATAGCAAAGTTGATTTTTCCATCAAACAATTGAATAAGGAACTTTCCCCCTTCACTCATTGTGTTTATCTTGTTCTTATAACCTCACTTTCACACCCCAAATGGCCCAAATGATCTCCCCGCTCTGATACCAATTGAAATGAACGACACAAGAGAGGTTCAACGATAAAAACACAAAGAAAAAATTAAGCAAAAGATGAACACACGTGTTTATGAGGTATCTTGGATACCTCCCCTCAAATATAGTTTATTAGATTGAATTCAACAATTACAATGTAATAAACATCCCCTTATCTTGAGAACAACTCTCTCAAGATCACAATACTAAATCAATGAAGAACACTCTCAAGTTTCTTACAAAGAAATAGCCCTCTCAAAGTTTGTGTGTTTGTGGTGCTTCTTACTCTAAGAATTATACTCCCTTTTATAGACGAAGGAGAGTATGATTCTTAGAGTCTTACATTAAACACCATTAAACCACAATAAACTCCTAAGACAATAAACTCAGCAATAATACAACAATTAACCAAGGAATTACACCCACTTAATGCTATGAAACGCACCAGGAAAGTCCCTTAAGTTGCCCCCTGCCAGCCTGCTCGAACGGGCCAATAGAGTGCTCGAACGAGTAGGGTCTCCTGTTGAGTACTGTTGTCTTCTGATCATGCTGCTCGAACGAGCATGATAGGCGCTCGAACGAGCAGCCTTGCTGCTGCCTACTGCTCACTTGTTTCCCGTTGCTTTGATCGAGCAACCTTCTTCTCATGCCTTAACTCGTTCAAGGCATGGTTCCCTCTTTTAGTGAGGCACCATTTGCCCCACGTTAAGCACCTCATGAACCGTTCCAAACGTCAATTCACATACACTCGACACATCTTCATTGTAATTCTCCAAAGTACAAGACAAAGCATGTTCGATTAAGTGATTAAAGTTAACGTCAAATTCACAAATATTGTCACTTGCTTTAACATACACACTAAATGTTATACAATTTACTCCCTCCATTCCAGTTTACTTGTCCCAGTTCCTTTTTTGGCAATTCCTCATTACTTGTCTCATTTCCTTTTTTGGCTATCTTTTTCTTACCTAAATACTCCTACTTTTCCAATTCCCAATACTCCACTACCACCTTTACAATTAATTTAATCAATTAAAATACCCAACTACCACCTTTTACATGGACCCCACTACTACCTTAAAATCGGTGACTAGTCAAATGGGACTAGTAAACTGGAATGGAGGGAGTAACATTTATTGGGTGTCTCATTTTCCCTATGAATATTCTTTGACCATTTCATTTCATCATCATCGTTAGTGATCTTCATACTGATCCATTACCCGGAGAAGACATAATCACAGTCACAAGATGAGAAGACAAGAATGACAATATTTTAAGATTTTTTATTAAATAAAAGTCTGCTTTCCTTGTTAGTAACAATCGATGATTTTGTATCTTTTTTACCATCTTTAAAATGGTTCGTTATTAAAAATAATGAAAATTTTTTAAAGTGAGTGTAAATAGCTGACTGTTACTAATATCAACGATTTTTTTTATCACAATTTGAAAGGAAAAAAAGTAAAAATAAAAAAAAAATAAAAAATAAATAAATAAAAATAAAAAACTTGTACGATCCTATGATTCCAAAATGTCATGACAAATGGGTCGTCCATTCACCAAAAATGACAAAAAAATTTGGCATTGAAAAGCAATCATAATTCAAAGTTAGATTTTTGTCTCTTAAAATTGCTCCACGGGCCGGGTGGTACAAATATACCTAATTATTGTGTCGGTTCATATCTTAATCATATACTACCTGTCTCATTATTGCATTTGTTAAAAACGCTCATAATTTTAATCAAATTTAACAAACTATATAAAAGGGAGGGTACAATATAAAAATAAACATAACAATTAATATTAATAAGTATTATGAAGACAAATTTATCTTTTATATAATGAAATGACTAAATAAGTAAAAAAACAATGTAAACTTTTACGGCAAGTGTACCTATTAAAAGAGAATGATATAAGTATCACTACCAAAACAAATCCAACGCCATTATGTAGATGATTATTAGCAAGAGTGTCAGGATTGGGTCTAAAAAAGATCGAAATCAACAGGATTGGACCATCCTACAAATTTGCAGAGTTAACAAGTTATATTATGTCTATGTGTTTTGCCTTAATTTTCTTAAAAACCCATGCATATTGTTAAGATTTTTCTTTGATTTTTAAATACATACATATCTTACTTTATTAATGCCGTTTTTTCTCTATTCTTAATGAAATGACAAAATACATATAAGATATACTTCCTCCGTTCTGAAATACTCGCTACATTTTCGTTATCGACACTATTCATCGTTTAAGCTTATTTTATATATTGCGGCTAATGTGTAAGAAAAAATGTAGTCAAGTGAGATCATGTTTGAATCTGTCGCATACTTTCATAATATTAATTTTTTGTATTTTTTAGACGTGTATAATTCAATATATAAATAATTAAAATAATGCATTGAACTAAGTAAAAAGTCAAATGTAGCAATTATAATGGAACGGAGGAAGTATATACACTACACATAATATATTTTAGAACACATACACATTTTTAGTTAGTACACAAGGATATAATAATAAACCATAGTAAGCAAAAAAGAACAAAGATACAAGTAAAAATATTTTTAGTTAGTAGTTTTGACCGATCCTACAACGATCCTAACTGATTCTAACGATCCTGCCCACGATCCTACAGGATCTTTACCGATCCCACTGATTCTTTGCACAATCCTGACTGATTTTGATCCTATGCACGATTTTAGTCGTTGACACCGATCTGGGTCGTAAGATCGTATACGATCCTACAATTCAGATCACGATTTTAATAATCGTGGTTATTAATTGAGTTAACCTAAAAACTGACTCTCTACCGACCAATAGACTTTGTTGGTTCCAAAGCAGTCGCCAAAAACAACATAGTCGTTATGTAGTCGGTCTCACCAACCAAAAGCAACCTAGTAGGCAAGTAGTCGATTCTACCGACCAAAAACTTTAGACGCCACTTGGTTGGTTTTATTGATATTCTTAGAATCTTGTTATTAGTCGGTCAAATTTATCATATACATATTTATATAATACCATTTATTAATTATATATATTTATATAATGCCTAATTTATCATTAAATTACAATAATAGGTAAATGTTATTTATAAATTATAATAATTATTATATTTTCTTTTATATATCTTAATATATTTATAATTTTAATTATAGTGACAATAAAAAATTAATCATGCGTGACGGGCGTTAGTTTACGGCATATCCAATGATAAATTAGGCTCTTGTTAGAAATCTGTAAGGAAAGATAGAAATATATAACCTAATTTATCTTGTTTGAATTGGAAAATGCCCGATGTACTTTCATGCAAGAAACTTATTACTAATATTTATGTAAATATTATTTTGATTATAATATCAACTTTTTATGTAAAACATCATGTGGTTGGTTAATGTACCAAACCTATAAAAAAATTTAATAATATCAACCTTTTGATTAATTATAATCCCAATTTTAAGTGCCACAAATAATTACAATGCTACGTAATAATAAAATCTACATATGCTCCTCAAATTCTAATTGGTATAAAGATCTGATGCAATTAATTAATTGTAAAATTAAAATTTTTAAGATCTGATTTTCTAATTATTTTTTGTATAGTATTTGAAAACATGTTGGAAAAGAAAGTGCAGTATATATCATTTATAAACTGTAATATTAATTCATTTGGCTAACTAAACTTTCAAACCATAACATTTGTTTTTTTATCAAATTTTTTAAATATGTGTTATGATGCTTTTCGCCTTATTATTGGATATGTTGTATTTGTTTTACACTGCTATCAAGCGGGACATTAGGTATGATGATGATGTTCTTGTTAGAGTATAATATAACTTATCATGGGGCTCAACCATCAGCTTAAGTTTTTTGTTAAGTTGGTTTTATGACATGGTATCAGAAGCCAACCACCCCTCAATTAAGTGGAATATTCAGCGCTTGTGTGCGTCCACACTTCTAGCCCAATGGGCTCTCGTATGAGGGGGCATGTTAGAGTATATAACATATTATGGGGCCTCAACCATCAACTTAAACTTTTGGTTGAGTTGGTTCTTTGACAGTTCTATTAGTTTTATATTTATATCAAAATTGATAACATCTGTAACTTGTGTTGATATAAGTATATAGAACAAAAGATTTATAATTTTTTTTAATTCTTTTAAAATGCTATAATTTTCTAGTTATTGTTGAATTGTATACTTGATAGAATTAGATTAGTACAATGATTTCAAAATTGCATTTCCCTTATGACCGAGACGGGAATGCATGCCAAATACTAGAAGAGAAAACAGAAAAAGCCGATGATGAAGATGATGGAATAGTGGCTCCATGTGTCGATTGGAAAGGACAAGGATCACCAGTGCTATTAGACCTTAAGAGGATATTCCCCATGCCCAATTCTTTCACAGAAAAACGAAAAGGATCAAATTGAACAGAAGCGTTATTATCACGAGTAAACTTACGAACAAAGATAAGATTTTTAACACTACTACAAATCATCACTTGTGCCACTAATTATGCCACGGAAATTCAAAATTCGTGGCAAGTTTTCATCTTGCCACGGGAAAAATAGGTTTCAAGACAATATCACAACCATACCCAAATGTTTTGCCATGGGTAAATATATATTGTGGCAAAGATGCACTTGTGCCACAAATTATGCCACGGGTAAATATATACCGTGGCAAACAAGCACTTTTGCCACGGGTAAATTAATATTGTGGCAAACAAGCACTTGCGCCACTAATCTTGCCACGGAAAATTTAATTTTTTGTGGCAAACATATAGTTATACCAAAGATTATGTCACAACGATATACTTATCGTGACAAAAAATTTGTGCCACAAATTATTTCTCGGGTAAATATTTATCATGGCAAATAAAGACTTATAGGTCACGATTAAATAACCATTGTGTGATTGTGTTATAAATTATGACACCTGAATTTGACTTTATCGCAAGTTTTGATCTTGCCACGGATAGTATTTTTTATGAGAAAAATAAAATAATAAAAAGTTTGTCAAATATTAAAATTCAAAATCTTCATCCAACAATTAATTAGTTCTAGATTTATTAGAAAATAAGTCATCATTTTTCCTTGTTTTTTTAATTTAATATAAGAAAAAATTCTATAAATAATGATTCAATTTAATATATTTTAAATAGGAAAAATTACCTAGAATAATCCAACCTTTCACTGATTTCTCTACAATAATCCCAACTTTTGATTAATCTTGAATAATCCCAACTATTAGGTCAATTACCTACAAATGTTGCTGCCAAAACAGTTACCTGCTATTGTAGGTTAATTTTTAATAATAATTAAATAAAATTATAAAATTGTTAAAAAATTACTCTTAAGGTAAAATTAAAATAAATCAAATTATTTCCGGCAACAACACTAACCCATCCCTTTCTTCCCCTGATTTCTACAATAACACCAGTAGCAATTGTTCATTTGTTTGTCATTCTTTTTTAAGGTAAAGAAATACAACTGGATCACTTTCGCCTAATAAAGGAGTGTCTAATTAACCATTTTGTAAACTTGAAATTTTGAAGCTTTTTCTGTTTGAAAGTAAAATCAAAGTCACATTTCCAACAATTATTACTGATTTTGGTATAACTATGATACTTGGGAAATCATCAGAATTTTAGTTTGCAAATAGAGCTGTTAGTGGATGTTTTCCTAGTTGAGAAGAAGGTTGAGGAAGAGAAACCAAAAGAATGCTTGGGGATGGAGTTCTACCTGCTATTAATTGGAAATTGTCCCCATTCTTTATTCTTCGACTCCATTACTTGCCTCAACCCAATTCCTGATGTGAGAAGGGATGCTTTTTAATTTTACATTTTAATTTTTTTTCCTATTTAATTTTTTAATTAACATTTTAATTTGTCTAGTTTTATTTAATTTTTTTCAAAAATCACCTGTTACAGCAACCACCAGCAGGTTACCAGTTGCCTTGGTCTACTCTTGGCAAATATCCCTTAAAGTTTGGATTATTCATGATTAATCAATAGTTGGGATTATTGTAGGAAAATCAAATAAAGGTTAGATTATTGTAGGTAATTTTTCCTTTTAAATAAAAACATTTAAAATTATATTTGAGAAGCTTTTTCACTTACCAAATACTCAAACTAGACCTTAAACAATGATTTTAGATAAGATTAAAGTATTTTCAACAAAAGAGAGAAATGTTGATTCTAACCTATTTCAAGACTTTTCCAATTTTGTATTTAGTGAAAATCAGATCTTATCATCCTCTTAAATTCAAGAACACATGAAAAATGTTTTTTTCTTTCTCTAACCGTTACTATACATAAACACGGAGCAATTCCAACTTAAAGTTTCTGACTAATTTTTTTTAAATTAAAAAGAATATATGGCTAATAATATAGTAATATACAACTAACACTATCGTAATATACTAATAACTAATAAGTGTTATCATAAGTAATATATATTAATACGAGTAATATTATTCTAACATACAACTAATTTTGTTGTATTTAGGAATATTAGTTGATCAAATTAATTTTAATTTTGCAAGTAATTTTGTTCAATTAATTATAATTTTTTTTAACTTACTTTTAATAATTTTGTTCAACTAATAATAATAATAATAATAATAATAATAATAATAATAATAATAATACACTAAGTGGTAGGAGTTATGTTATAAGTATAATAACATTTCTTAAATTATCACTAAATAACTAATGGCCTAGTGGTTGGAGTGTTGGTATACCAACCAGAAGGTCTTGGGTCAAATCCTACCCAAAGCATTTGTGTGAAAGGGAATGCAATTGATTGTTAATATTAAATCAATACTACTAGCTGAATTTTCCAGTTTATGAGTCTAGTGTATAAATGATTTATAGCCACATGTGGTGCACCTGGTAGACGAATATAATTTACAATGATTGGCAGAAGAATATGATTAGCCACGGGTTATGCTTGAGGCAAAATAATATAAATAGCCACGGGATCTACCGTGGCAAGAAAAAGAGTTTATGCCACAATCATAATTTTCCCGTGGCAACAATCTAGCCACGATCACTTGTGCCACGGTAGTCTCTAACTTAAATTCCCGTGGCTGGACATCATAGCCATGAGAAATTCTTACTTGTGCCACGACTGCTATTGTGGCACACGTGATGATTTGTAGTAGTGTAATGAGTTTAGGGGCATGTAAATTGTGTTGTTTAGGAGTTCTGCTTCCTTTATGCACATGAAAAGTGAGTTGGGAGAAACCCTACCTACAAAGTGTGCTCTTTTCTCATGCTGATCCAAGTAGCTTGCAGTTTCTCTTGGTTTTGTGATACTCTTTTGTACAGTTTTTGTTCTGGATTAATGAAAAGTTTTCATTTTCCAAAAAAAAAAACCACTACAACATAATTTGTTTTTAGTGGGATATATTTAGGTGTATATAGAGGATTTAGTGACATTTATTAGACCCTTTAGCAGTAACATATTAAAAAGTCACATTAAAACTTTTAGCGACATAGGATCTAGTGACATTTCTCACAAATGCCACTATATACTATAGTGACAATTACATATGCTACTAAAGACCATATTAAGAGTCGCTAATATGGTGAAACTTAAAATAAAAACCAATAATTATTATACTAAAAATATAAATCAGTGACATTTTTTAATGTCACTAAATTCAATGTCGCAAAAAGCTAAATTTGTTGTAGTGAACTTATTAAATGAGAGATAAGGAGTAATGGTAATTAGGGGTGTTCAAAAATATTCGATTCAAATTTTGATAACCAGATGATTCGAATTAGATATTCGGTTTGAAAACGGAATATCGGATCGATATATTTGCAAAAACGAATACATGATTTTTTTAAAACTTTTTATTTTTTTATTTTTATATTATATTTAAATATATATATATATATATATATATATATATATATATATATATATATATATATATATATATATATATATATATATATATATACTTAGTGAAGGTTGTTGAATACACTAATATTCACAATTCGCCACTGAAATTAAGATGCATATCTAATTTACTATTTATTAAATTTAAAATTTTTGAATATCCAATCATAGTCCCAAAATCAATTTTTTTCCATCTTAAAAAAATAAGTTTGATTAAAGAAAGCAAGTGAAGTGAAGCTAAGTATTACAAAAAATTAAAAAAAAAATAAAAATATTAAAGGCGGATATCCTATATTCGATCCATATTAAATTGAATATTCAATTTTTTGAATCGAAACCAAGATCATAATTTTCACTATCAAACCGATAATCTAAATTTTTGGATATAGAGCAATCCAATATTGAATTTAGAATGCTCCTAATGGTAACTATTATAGGAAAGTTGCCAAGTTGGTACATTATTGAACAAAAGCTGCCTTTTGGATGGTATTATACATGATTACATCTCAATGTTTAAAAATTATGTTCCTTTTGAATTTGCAATACGGTGTAAACACAAAAGAATAAAGAGAGTATTTATCGGGTATAGGATATCCATTGATTAAGGGTTAGTAAAGTCTAATTAGTCGGTGGGCTACTCTTCACAAGTACTACATAAAAGACCGACGAGCCGAAAGAAGTTTACTAGTATATGTGTTTTGTTATTTAACAACCAGACATTCTCTTTGACTAACTAGTCTTTTCAAGCTAAGTAAGCCTACTCAACCACGTTTTTCTTCAATTATTTGTGTTATTTCAAACTCCAATTTTATTGGACTACATAATAATAAAAGGGCTAATCTTTTAAAACTTGTTGGATACTCTCATCTCACAAATGTATACAACCCTATAGTTAATCAACCGGTCTTCTGAGAGACCGTCTCTTTGAGAGACATCTCTCAGGTCCAGCCCATTAAAACTTAATGCATACTTTTACTCTGCATTTTTCTTATGGGCCAACCCAATTAGAGATGGTTTCTCAAAGAGACCGTCTCTCACAAGAATTTGTGATAGTTAAGCTCAACTTTAAAACCTAGATTTTAATCAAGGCCGTCCCTGAGATTTGTTAGGCCATAGGTGAATTATTTATTAAGGCCTTCATACTAACTAAATTTTTTTTAATAAGCTAGTCTTATGAAAAATCATCTCTCAGTTCAAAGTAAAAAATTACTTATATTTTGCATTATTAGGGCTATTTATTTCATAGATGAGACTAGGGGTGTTCAATGGACCAAGCCCCCATTTTGAGCCCTTATCTGGCCCACTTTTAGAAGGACTTTGTAAGGGCCGCGCCGAAAATGGGCTAGGCGAATACGGGCCTTTGTAAATAACATAATTTTTTTTTGGGGTTGTAAACTGAAAAATGGAGTATATAGTTTAAATATAATAAATGACAATGTCAATGAAGATTATTAATATTTTTTCCATTTAATTATTATTATTATAAATAGTAATTTAATTGTTGTAAACTGAAAAATGGAGATTAAAATATTTTTTAGTAAAAAAATGGGCCGAATTGGGTCGGTCGGGCATTGAAATACCGGCCCATTTAAAGCCCATATTATGTTTAAAGGGCCCTTATCCAACCTGTCCATATTTACTTAAGCCCAACCGAACTCTTATCTAGGCCATTAAACACCCCTAGATGAGACGCGTCTCACAAATTAAATAAATTGTCAGAAAGATTTCTAATAATGTAGCTTACAAATTGATATAGGATAAATCAGATAATGCTTAAGGAAATAGTTTGAGTTTGTCTAATTTTTCCAATTTGAAAGTCTAAAATATTATAAAGTCAAGTTGAACAATAATTATATGGTACTTCGAAAAAGTATGCTGGGAGCAAATATACAAACACAAATTCTTACTTGAGACTGTCTTTTGTAAAGACGACTCTTAAAAGCTCAATCCAATTCTAAATATATATTGTTACAACTCTAAATATAGATTTGAGTTGGACTTTTGAAAGTTGTCTTTACAAAAGACGGTCTCTCAACCCTGATATACAAAACATCAAAATTTTCTTAGGCTAATAAAAATATAGAAGACATGTATCTTCCCCTCTTCATCTAAATATATATAAAATTTAACAGAGCAATTAACATCACAAAAAAAGTAACAAATTTATACTACATAAAATTTATCCAGTGATTTACAATTGATGTAAATCTTGATTATTTATCCAGTGAAATTATTCTAATATTAATATTTTTCGTAAGGAAAATTTTAGTATTTTGGAGATTTTATTGTTGTGTAGGATATAAAGTTTAAAATTAAATTTTTGACTCTAGATTTCATGAGGTTAAGTTTTGAATGAGGATAAGGGGGTTTTACCATTATTTGAAAAACAGTTCAATTCAAATTCTGGAAGGAAATTTTAGAAGTTTAATTTTGATGAAAGATTAGATTATCCGCGTGCAATGCACCTTTTTTTTCCATTTTATTGTTTTTTATTAATTTAAAAAAATAGAAAAGGAATTGTAAATTATTGGTTATTAATTTTCAATGAATTATTGCATATAATAGCTAATATTTAATTCGTTTTTAATTTTAAAATACTATTTTATAACTTATGTATGATGTAATTGATATTATTTTAATATTTACTAAGTAAGCATAACAAACTATGTTAAAAATAAATTTTAATATTAATAAATTGTTTTGAACATATATTACAATATTAAATTAAATGAAATATTTTAAATAACGATAACATTTATATCCAAAAATAATTTAAAGAATAGTACAAATATAAAATTCAAAATAGCTTGTCTTGTATGAAACTATTTGAATGTTGAGACGGATCTATGTAATTAGCTCAATTATCTTATTAATCACTACAAAATTGTAATTGACACTTTAAAAATTAATGAATAAAATAAAATATTTAAAGTAATTGTATCTATTTAAATAAATAAATAATAAAAGAAATTTAGAGTATTAAATTAAAGTAAGTGTCAAATGATTGCAAAAATCAAGTTGTTTGCTTTACAAATGCAAATATTCTTTCTCTGACCTTCTATTTTTATTCACCTATTTATCTCTTCTTTTACCTCTAGATAAATTAGGTAGATTATTAAAAAGTTGATTGCATTAACCAATTTCAATAGTGCATTTACATATTTTGATTAAATAAACTAATTTCAATGCATTTAGGTATTGTTGAGAAAATTTATCAATTTCAATGTATTGATTATGATAATATTTATTATGAATAATTAATATTAACTAATACCAATGGAAAATTCAATTTCATTATATAATAGGATGACATCATCATCATAGGGAAAATTTTGTTCCATAAGGTGACACCTCATAACTCCTATATTTGAGGGTATGATCATGTCAACATTGTTTAGTTATAGGTATAGATAGATTAGGAGAGATTTAATCTTGCTATAGTAAACTTGGGTAACCCAATGACCTGCTATAGTAAGTAATTTACTAAAAAAATAAAATGAAAATTAATTTAAATTTAGAAAAAAAATTAAAAATTTTACATAAAAAATTCTAAATAATAAAAAAATCATAAATTTTTTAAAATAATTTTTTAATATTTTTTTCGACATATTATTTTAATTTATCTTTTTTCTTTTAAAAAAAACTTGTGATAGCAAGTGATCCGATCACCGGGTTTACTATAGGAAAATACCAGTCAAAGTTGGGATCATTCATGGTTAATCAGTTAATGGGATTATTGTAGGAAAATCACGAATAGATTGGATTATTCTAGATAATTTTTCCTATTTTTTGTTTGCAATAAAAGCTAATATTTAAATTTTAATTTTTTAAGAACAAGTTGATAATTTAAAGTTTGGATAGAGAATTTTAAAAACCTTTTTTTTTGTATATCAAATGTTTTGCATTTGAGATAAGAATAAATTTTGGAGTTTTATTTAGATGGAAAATGTTGATAAATTTAATTTTTTACATCATTTTTTTTCTTGTAAAGATAGAAAATAGCTTTTATTTAATTTTGAATGATGGTTATGGTGTTTTATTTTAGATGAAAACTTTTTTAATATTTAAGTTTACATGTGAAATAATTTAATAAAGAGATAATATTTCAATCTTTCTCAAATGTATTAAAACCATATTAGTTCAAATTAAAGTTTATACCAATCATTTTTATCATAATTTATGTTAATATATTAGTTTGTACATTTAGCTTTCTATTGGGCAGAAATAACAAATTCTTGTAATCTTGTTGTATTATTGTTGTTTTGTTTCTTTAGGTTTTCCCCAGTAATATTGTGACACTTGTCACCTATTGTAATTAACTCTTTTATAAAAAGAGAGATTTCCTCTGTGATAAAGTAATATGTTTTAATAACCATTTTGTAATAGCATGTCATTTCTTCTGCACCGTTCTACTTCTTTCGAAATACCTAAATCATTAATGGAGTTCTTTAAGCTTTAATGGAGCTTCTTCATTCTGTACACAACTTGTAACATGATATCAGAGCCTCATTTGGTCCTTTTTCTCCTTCCGCTTCATTCCTTTATCTCTAATTGTTTTTTCTCTTTCTTCTCCAAACCTTACTTCTATAACAATGGCGTCATCCACCATTTCTCAATCTAATTTTCAAAATACATTTCTGGATCTTACTCAAAATCCGACTAGTGTTTTTTATCTTCATCCTTCCGATCACGCGAACACTAAACTCGTCTCTACTCCCTTTGATGAGAATGTCTATAGCGATTGGAGGAGATTTATTATTATCGGCCTCACCGCCAAGAACAAGATGTCGTTTGTTGATGGTACTCTTCCCAAACATGCTGCTAATGATATTAATCTTCAACCATAGGAACGATGCAACAATATTGTTCTTGGTTGGCTCATTGCCTTTCTTGAACGAACTACTGCACGTAGTGTTATTTATTTTTCCACTGCTCGAGAGATCTGGCTCGATCTTGAAGAACGTTTAGATCAGCTCTTATTATCGCAGGCTTTTTAGCTGTATTCTCTTCAATCCGACCTTGCCAAATCACTCACCAACCTGGACAACACATATCAGAATATTTCACTAGCATGAAAACATTGTGGGATGAAATCGACCATTTAAGTCCTCTACCTAATTGCACCTATAATGGTTGTGTTTGTGGTCTTACTAAACAAAACCTTAAGCTTTAACAAGATCAACGTAATGAACTTTTTAATGAAGCTCGATGATCATTTCAATCAAGTCTGCATCAATAATCTCATGATGGATCAACTTCCTACCATTTCACGGGCCTAACATCTCTTGCTTCAAGAACAGTGTCACAAAGAATATTGTCTAAATTCCACACTCCTGTCAATTATTCTATGGCATTTCTCTCTTATCATAAACGTCCCTACTCTAAAACCGCATCCAAAGCCCAAATTTCTGGTACTAAACGCACTTCTCATTACTTGTGTGATAATTGCAAGATAAGTGGCCATTATTGATCGTTGCTTCAAGATCCATGGTTATCCCAAGGCCAACAAACCTTCAATCCAAAAATTTGCTACTACTACTCCTAGTTCTACTGATTCAAATATGCTTGAGAATACTGGTTTTACATCTACTCAGTTTAACACCATTTTATATCTTCTTGGCAAACAAAAATCCCATGATTTACCTCTCTTAGATTTTCAAACATACCTATTGATTGTCACATAAAAGGTACAATTTGTCTTATCTCTAAATTTGATGAGTATGGCTGGATTTTGGACAATGGTACTACCAATCATGTATGCAACTATAAAAGGAACTATGTTACACAAAAAAGTAACTATAACAAAATTATTACGATTACTAAAATAAGGATGCTTCGAATTAAAATTATTACCTTTTTTTTTGTGAGCACATCAAAGTCTACAAGGAGGTTAATCAAAAATAAATAAATAAATAAGTAAATAAATAAATAGATAAGTAAATAAAATAATCAATAGAATAAATAGATGACTTAGGGTTTTAGGTTAAAACACTCCCTCATTTTTCAAACACAAACAAGGAGCCTTACCTCATTTCCTCCTTCTCCCTCACGTCTCAACACCACCACAAGACAACAGTGGCAGCCTCACCTCATCTTCTTCCTTCTCCACAAGCAGCAATCGATTCCTCCCTGTCCTCCACAAGTAACAAGAGGTAGCAACCAACCTTGCTTCACCCATTGTAAGCCATCTCTATTGATTAATTTGTTTTTTCTAATTAGTATCTACCATGTTTGTGAGCTCTGTGTTGATTGTGTATTAGTTTCATTGAATTTTAGTATGGGTAACAGTTAAAGGTATTATCTTTGAACATGAGGTGATTAGGGTTTGGATTTCGAGATGATATTACTAACGATATGTGTTTTATGCTATATTTTGGTGGTGTGATGATTGATTAAAAAACCTTAAAAGTTGTTTTGAGACTTATTCGATTGATTATTACTGTGATAATTAGTAATGGTGATAATTGTAGTTGACTATGGGAGTGATTTTGATCGTTAAATTGGGAATGATAGTTGTTGATTGTTGTGAATTACAAGTACTCTTATTAGGTTGTTATTGAAGTCATAATGCACAATTTTTAGTAAGGCCATGAGAATAATATCAACTTATTGTAGAAGGTTATTTAGTTACTTATCGTGATGTTTGATCTTAATTCTTTCTAGCTTTGGAGAATGTAAAAAATAATATTGCGACTCGATAACTCTAAGATTTGCCTTATCGTTATATTAGTGTTATATTCAAATTGTAAGGCTTAATTGTGATTAGTTATTTTTGGGTAACACGAATCGATTTACTCAAAATTAGTTGATATGAAGGAATAATTCACATACACTTTTACTTTTAAATGGATTGAAAAGGCTTATGTTGTGTTGCGTTATAGACTTTGACTTGTATTGAATGAGTTGTGTGCGTGCTACAATAATCGAAACTCATGTTGAACGGGTGATAGTGGTTACCTTAGTATTTAGTTGGTATGACAAAGTAGTTAATGGAAATTATTATTTCTATTCCTAACTTGTATAGGTTCCTAATTCATAAGAGGAAAGTAGAACCTTTGCTAGGTGACTTTTGTAACTTTTGGCCGTGCAATGACCCTTGCAGGTACGTACACGCAGTAATTAATTATCATATACATTGTTTCAAGGTGTATTATCAATAATTCGTGATTGTGTACATCGTATTAGAATTTTAGTGCGCCAGAAAATAAACTATACTATTCAATAGTCAAAATAGTGCTATAGGCAAGTAAACATTAGGAGACTATGAGGACAAATCCCTATATAGTAGAGAACACACTATGGTTGTGTGTGGTACCGAAGCGATTCCCTAGTATTGAGCCTTGATTATGATTAGTTGGCGTGACTCGACTGGATTATGTCCAGTTGATTTAGTAGTCCCCTAAGTGAGATCCGACAGGATCACTTAGTGCTATAGGTAAGTAAACATTAGGAGACTATGAGGAAAAATTCCTATATAGTAGAGAATGCACTATGGATGTGTGTGGTACCGAAGTGATTCCCTAGTACTGAGCCTTGATTATGATTAGTTGGCGTGACTCAACTGGATTATGTCTAGTTGATTTGGTAGTCCCCTAAGTGAGATCCGACGGGATCAATGTAAGGGGGTATAAGCATACTTTTGTCATTGGGCGCTGGGTGGCTTGACCGAGGTGTTACCATGCGGGCCTTTCAAACCCCAATATGGTGGCCCCTTCACTAGATTGGTACCCGAGTGGGTCAGCTGCAGGGGGTATGAGCTCATACTTTATCATGAGCGTCGGGTGGCCGATAACACCTTTGGTCATGTCACTATGCCATGAATAGAAAAAAAAATCCACTACCTTGAATATACTTCAAGAAATTAGTAGTTTAAAAGATAAATCATGAATAAATAGAGGTGTTAAGACAGATGAGTAGATTCGTTGTTGTTGTGTTATATTGTTGTCTATTGTTTATTCTATGATTCTAATTGATATAAGTTCATTGATTATTGACGTGTATGTGTTTGTTGGTTTTTGTTCATGACTTCCTATTATGTTCCTACTATGAAACATTCGACTATTGTCATTATGTTGAGCAGCAGGAAGATCATAGCTTGGTATAACAGGTAAATCAGCTTCTTTTGCTTGGCATTGAGGAAGAGTGGAGTGCGATTATAGCAATTACTATACAATTAGCCTGACGTTGTAGCTCTTATATTATTTGTTAACTTTTAGGTTGTATAATAAGTTTTTTTTAGCCATGTGATCCATTGTAAAGTTCTTACCGATGATGATACATCCAGTATTCATGCTCTAAAAACTCATTTGCACTGTGTATTCAGCATCAAGGATTTAGGGCACCTCACATTCTTTCTTGGTATTGAAATTGGCTACTTACCCCACGACATTACCATGACCCAAAGCAAATTTACCAGGGAACTTTTTTCTGATAGTGGCCTACAGACTTTTTAAAAGGTTGTTACTCCCCTTCCCATCAATCTTAAACTTAACCAAAATGAATCTCAAGCCTTTCATGATCCATCCTTATATCGTAGCCTTGATAGAAAATTAAATTTCCTAACCCACACTCGCCCTGTTTTATCTTACACCGTTCAAACACTTAGTCAATATCTCCAACATCTTAGTAAGCAGAATTTTCGTACCTTAGAACATACCCTCAATTATGTGCATTTCACTACTGGTCAAGGTAATTTACTTCGTGCCACCGACAAGCTTTCTCTCTAAGCCTTTTTGGACTCCGATTGGGGTGCCTGTATTGATACACATTAGTCCATTACTGGGTATCTTCTCTTGTTTGGTAATTCACCTATGAGCTGGAAGTCTAAAAAACAAAGCACTGTCTCTAACTCATCTGCACAGGCCAAATATAGGGCCATGTCATCGGCTGCCTGAGAAATTACATGGGTTATTCGTCTTCTTGAGGAGCTTGGTATTTCTAATCTTCAACCTGTCACTTTACACCGTGATAATCAGTCTGCTCTCCACATCATTCACAATCTCGTTTTTCATTAAAAGACTAAACATATCGCTATTTATTGCCTCTTTACCCGCGAATAAGTCATGGGAGGTTTAGTACAACTTACCTACCTTCCCACTACAGGTTAGTGAGATAATGTCTTCACCAAAATATTATCATCTTCCCAGTTTCAACAACTTCTTTGAAAGCTTGGCATGGTTTCTCCACCCCATCCTTGAGGAAGGATGTTAATATATTAGTCTGTACATTTACCTTTAGGCAAAAATAGCAATGTCTTGTAAACTTGCTATATCTTCTTGTTTTGTTTCTTTAGGTTTTTTCCCTCCATTAATATTGTGACACTTGTTACCTATTGTAACAAACTCTCTTATAAAAAGAGAGAGATTCCCTTTGTGATAAAGTACAATGTGTGTAATAGCCATTTTATAATAGCATATCATTTCTTCTGCATTGTTCTACTTCTTTGTAAATACCTAAACCATTAATAGAGCTCTTTTAAGCTTTAATGGAGCTTCCTCATCCTGTACACAGCTTGTAAAAATTTCAACTAAAAGTTTCAAACCATGATATGAAATTAATTCAAATTTATCATAACCTATTATGAACTTTACTCCAACTTAATAAATCTCTCCTAAAATTAACCTGCATCTTAGATAGTAAGAACCTAATATTTTTGAATTTGAATTGAACCGAAAAATTATATACATTACCTGAATTCAACACAGACATTTTCCATATGTATTAAGATTGTATTGGTCAAAATAAAAGTTTAGTGTAAACATATTATCTTAATTTCAACTAAATTTTCCAATCCATCATATGTAATTAATTTGAATTTAACATAGGTTATCATGAATTTTACTGCAATTTAATATGTCTCGCCTAAAGTCAACCTAAATCTAAAATTGTAAGAACCTAAGATTTTTCAACTCGAATAGAACCCAAAATTTATATACCCTACCTGAATCCAACCCTCACTAAAACAACTCAACATAATATAAACCGGAAATTAATAAAAAAGAAATTGGCCATAGTATGATTGAACTCAATTCAACCTAAAGTAAAACCCACTAGTATTCTTGAACCACAAATAAAACAAACTTGAATTTAACCCGAACCTAATATCAAATTTAACTAGGTGCAGTGTTGACCAAACATAGACCTGCAATAAAACAACCTGAATTGAATTGTTGAGATATTTGAAGAATGCAAACCCCATAAAACTCAAACCTCTATATAACTCGACTTAAAACCCAACCTCTCAAATAAATTTATAGAACTTTTAAAATAATCGCCTAGGACGGTTTTGGGTCGGTTATGTTTAATCAATGGTGTCATGATAATATTCTCATCATTATAAAAACTACTCCCTCTATTCCCTATTGATATTCCCATATGGAATGTTTACGGGAATTAAGAAAAGTGAAATCTTTTAGATAGTGGAGATATTATTTTATTGAATAATAAATTTGATGGAGGAAAAGTGGGGACCACAACTATTAAAAAAAAATTTAAAGAAAGTTAGTGGAAAAAATATGGGGACCACAATTAATTAAAAAATGTTTTTATGAAGTTAGTGGGAAACATGTGAGGACCATAAGGAATATAAAAATGTTAAAATAGAGTTAGTGGAAGATATGTAGGCCCATAATCATTATTAAAATATTAAAATGAGGATGAGTGAGGTTATTTTTGTCCAAAATTTGTGATATAAATGAAAGATTCCTTATGGGAACAACAATTGAAACACCCCAAAATGGAAAGTGGGAACTTCTTTAAGGAACGGAGGAAGTACCATGTAATTTTAAAAAAAAATAAAAGTTAGTTTTTCGTATTATGTTTGGCCCATAACAAAAGGTGTCAAGGAACCAACTCAACCAAAAGCTTAAGCTGATGGTTAAGAATCCAGGATATGTTATATACTCGAACCTGTCCATCAGCTTAACCTTTTGGTTGAGTTGGTTCCTCGACATGGTATCAGAGCCAGGGTGACAAGAGGTCACAGGTTCGATTCTCAACTACCCCTCATTTAAAGTGGAAAATTTAGCGTCATGTATGAGGAGGGCATGTGCTGCATCCACACTTCTAGCCCAAAGGGCTCTCGTGTGAGGGGGCGTGTTAGTCTATATAACATATCCTGGGGCCTCAACCATCAGCTTAAGGTTTTGGTTGAGTTGGTTCCTTGACAAAAGTTATAACCAGAATATATTGATGCATAACACAAAATTCACAAAATAAGAAACACAAGTGAATCAAATTTGAATTGATTTTCAAGTTTGGTAGAAATTTAAGAGGTAAATTGTTAAATGCGAATTTTAGAGTAAAATTCATTGATTAATTTAGAATTTACTTTGTCTATCCTGGCCACTAAAAATTTTCAAAGTACAATTCGTGAGCAATCCAAGGCAAGTGATCAAACATTGATATAAAAGTTATATTTGTAGATAGAAAGTAAAGAATAATGTGAATGGTGACAAAAATAAAATTAAAACAAACTTAGTGAAATAAAGTAAAACGAAAATTATAAAATTTGGTGGAAGTGAATGAATTTTTATGCCAATTGTGCATTGGAAATGATGAATAAAATATGCAAAATCGTAATGGAAAGCTGAAATAGACATATTTCATCAATCTGATGAAAATTATCCCTTTGAAAATAGATTGAAAATTAAGAAAAGTGAATAAAACTGTATTGTCTTGAAGAGAAAGTGGAAAAATATAAGGGTGATGAAAATGTAAGTCAATAAGTGTTGGGTGAGGACTAGAGGTACTCAACGGGGCAGGTTGACCAAACGGGTTAAGGATCAGTTTATATTTTACCGGGTCATTAGCGGGTCTGGTCAATCACAGAGCGGGTCATTGAAGGACCTTGATAAAGGGTCGGGTTGGATCGGGCCATGTCAGATAATTATAAGAATTAATTGTGATAAAAATTACCGCTTTTTAAAAATATTTTAAAATGATACTATTACTATATACATAAGTGGGACGAGCCATATATAAAGTACTATAATAAAAAAAATTATTTTATGAATTTTTAAAAAACGGAGTAAAGTGGGTCAAATTTAAACGAACATTGAACCGCCTCAACCCATTTAACACTTAACATGACCCGTCCCGACCCCACCCATTTAAATTATGACCCAACCCGCCCCTCCCCGCCGCGGCCTTATGAACTTCTCTAGTGAGGAATAAAATAATATAAATGAAATGTAATGTGAGAAATAAAAAGGAAAAGTAAAAGCATAGAGAAAGTGGGAGGAAGCAAACACAAGAAACACACAACACAAAGCAGTAGGAGTAACTTTTTGGAAGTCCCAATGTTCTTCCCGATCAACCCACCCACACGAGCGGATTTTGATTTCTGCCCAAAACAACCAAACAAACCTTATTTTATTTAAACCCTATTTATAAAACACAAACTACTCCAATGTCTTTCCATAAAATCACTACTTTAACATGTGTGTCATCCTCAATTTCCAAGGCACGGTTTTTCATCATGTTCCACTTCGATAATCACGTTTATTACTCCGTCTCATTCAATTAGGATCAATTAGCTAACAATGTTGTGTTTTTATTAAGAAAATTTTGGATTATTTTTACACAAATTCTTGTTATAGACGGTCTTGTAAATATATTATTTCTAAATGGACCAGTCGATTATATATTTTTTAATATATTGTAAGTATGTATTAATTAAGAATGATGTAAGTAAACTACTAAGATATTGAAAGTAGACATTAAGAATATGGTAAATAAGCATTAAGAATAATATAAATAGGCAATAAGAGTACTATAAATAAACATTAATCTTTAATGGATTGAGCTTGAGATATATCTCTCAAAGATATAACTCCTTTAATGGAGTTACAACAGACTAGGAACCTATTAATATTCCTTTAATCCAGAAAATAATCTCAAATATAAATGGAGTAAAAATGACGAGTAGCATTTAAAAATTATTTCTGATGTCTCACTATTTTGCACCAAAGACAACTGGCGAGAAAACTAAATAAGTGGTATTTCTTGGAGAAGTAGGAGAAAAGTGTAGTTCGATAGCATAAAAATATAAGCTAAATATGTGGATTGTAATTAAAAAAGAGTTGATCATTGTTAAAAATAGACATAGCCCCAATTATAAACACGGTAAAAATGATGAAAAGTGAAAAATTTACTTTTATTTTTCCCACTAATTTTGCCCCAAAGCAATTGGCGAGAAAGTTAAGAAAGATGATAAAGTGGTATTTTTTTAAAAAATGGAAAAAAATGTGTATGAGATGCAAAAGTAGATAAAATGTGTGAACAAGATGAAAATATATGTTAAATGTGTAGATACCATTTATAAAAATAATGGATCAAGTTAAAAAAATAAACTCAAGAATAAATTAAGTGAAAATGAAGAAAAATGAGTAAAAGTACACTACAACAAATTTAGCTTTTAGCGACATTGGATTTAGTGGCATTAAAAAAATGCCACTAATTCATATTTTTAGTGTAATAATTATTGACTTTTATTTTTATTTTAAGTTCCACCATAAAGTGATTTAGCGACACTTAATTTGGTCTTTAGTGGCATTTGCAATTGTCACTATAGTCTATAGTGGCATTTGTGAGAAATGTCACTAGATTCTATGTCGCAAAAAGCTTTAGTGTGCCTTTTTAATATGCTGCTAAAGGGTCTAATAAATGTTACTAAATCCTCTATAAACACTATAAGAAATTTCAAGTAGCGACATTTAAATTAAATGTCGCTAAATATATCCCACTAAAAGCAAATTATGTTGTAGTGGTAAAAGAAATCGCTTCAAGTAGATGCTTTAAATACCTTGGGTCTATATTTCAGAGTAGTGGGTACAAAAAACAAAATGTGATCCATACAAATTAAGTGTGAATGATAATGATTGAGAGCGACTAGTCACAAAAATGTGATCAAGGTGTGCCCTTAAAGTTAAACGATATACCCATTAGACCGACGCTACAATATGGATCAAAATGTTGGGCTTTTAGAATGAATGATAGCAAGAAGATATAACAAAGGGGATGAGGTATTAACAAAACAGTAAAGAAGATAAAAAGTTGGCGCTCAGAAGACTTGAAAGAGGGTGAAGAAAATTGAAGATGACTTGGAGGGCATGAGTGAAAAATGATATATATGACCTAGACATACAAATTGAAATGATAGAAAATTGGAATAAATGGAGCAGTATAATCCATAAGGATGACCAAATAACTGATACATTGGTTCATGTAGCAAACTCCAATATTTTGATATTAAGGCTCTGACATTATTGTTGTGTTGTAAAAATAACAAAATCAGTTTAGACTATTTTTTCAAATTTATAGATGTGGTACAAACACAACGTATAAATTTATGCCTTATGTCAAACCAAATATATGCACAACACAAATTGTTGTATGAGAAGGTCTCTTCGAGGCATATGTCTCATACATGGGTCAAATAGCCCATCTCAAACATATTATAAAAGTATATACTTCTTATTTAAAATCGTGTCACCGAAATACGATATCTCACAAAAATAGCTATCCAATGTACGGTTTTAATCTTTAATATATTTAATTATATATGATAAAAAGTTCTAAAAAGTTAATATTGTGAAAATATACATTAAGACGAATCAAATAAGATTATATTTGATCATGTTTTACATTATACATGAAGAAATACATGCCAAATAAGTTCAGTTAATGAACAATAGTTGCTACAGAAACTGACAACTATTAAAATCTGAAAAAAGTATATCTACCCCACTCTAAGTCCACATTCAAATGCAACTTTGTTAAAGGAACAACAGAAAAATAAAAATAATACTCCCTTCTATTCGCTTTATTTGTCCTATTTGATTTTTGAACATAATTCATGCTCACTCTTATTATGTGATTTGTTCTTAATTTATAAGTTATAACATATAGTCATGTGAGATCTTATTTAATTCGTCGTATTGTAAATTTTATTAATATCAACTTTTTATAATTTTTACTCGAGCACAGTTAGAGATATTTAAGAATAAAAACGTGAATTGATAAATATCTCAAAACTAAATGGGACAAGTAAAGAGAATAAGATGAAGTATTAATAATAAATAAATGTAAAAAAAAAAAGGTGAAAAGAGAATTAGTTAAATAGCGAAAGGGGAAGGAGAAGCAAAGAGGGCGTGTGGGTTCAAAAAAAGATCTCAAAACGAGGAGTCTGACTTGAAGTCTGACATACAAAGACAAAAACTCAACAATAACTGTGCCTTTTTTCCAATTTCCCAATTGCAATACAATCGTGTGCCTTTTATATTTTCTCTCCTATTTCTACTACTTCTAGTTATCTCTTTTTCTCACTTCTCATCATTTTTTTCCTCATCTTCTTTGTTCATCTTCTATATTTTTATTTTTATAATATGAAAGATATCAACTTTGAAACAACTATTTCTCCTGTTCTTGACCTTTGTTTATCCACTAAACAAATTACAAATCTGGATGTTTCTCAAACCAAAAATGGGTCACTCCAAAAAACAAATAAAGTATGTTGTAGAGGCCATTGGAGACCTGCTGAAGATGATAAACTTAAACAACTTGTTCTTCAGTTTGGGCCTCAGAATTGGAATTTAATTGCGCAAAACCTTCAGGGTAGATCTGGTAATCATTTTTATTCATTCTTAATTACTCACATTCACATCTTACCACTTTTTATTGCCCATTTGTAACTAAAAATTTTAAAATAAAAAAAGATTTGTAATTAATAATGAATAATTTTTACTAATGGTGAAAACATTTAGTTTTTTAACATGGGTTTTGAAATTATTTACAGTATTTTTATGTCCAATTTATATCATAGAACTTAATTCTTTTTTATATGATTTGAAAGTTATTGTATATTTAAATTGTATAGTGAACAAAATTTGTTGGGTTGCAGTTTGTTAGTTACCTAATTTAAAAAATGAGCATTAATGTTATTTGTTTTATAGAAGTAAGAGCAGTTGGGTACTAACATGCAGTTTCTTAACTATTTGAAATCCATTTTTTAAAATAATAAAAAAAATAAAAGAGGTTAAACATGCGCAATTTGGGACTATATGGTTTTAAAAAGTCTCAAATATATACTTTTGCCCAGGCGAGAAAAATTTAATTAATGTTTTAAAAAATCTCATTCGACTTGTCTTAGTGTATACTTTTTCATTATGTATTTTTATAACTTTTTATTAATTATGTTTATTAAGTGTTATTTAGATTTAAAATTTAGTTAGAAAAATGTGTTAAATGTAAACGACAACAACAAAAAAAACAGAGATAGTACTCCCTCCTATTCATAGAGGATGTGACATTTTCTTATTGGATCAATTTACTGAAAATATCCCATTTTTATTTTTGTCATTTTTTGCCTTTTACCTCAACTACAACAATATAACAACACATAAATATCCATACCCTTTATGGAAAAAGAAACTTTTCCACTCACTTTTAAGTGGTCCTCCACCCCTCCTTGGTTTTGGTGCAAAAATCAAATGTCTTATATGAATAGGAGGGAATATTATTTTTAGTACTACAGGTTAGGCGGAGACATTGGTAACTAGAATCAAATCAAAAACCCTTGAAGAAGTCGTTACATGCTAAATATTATATACATGTTTTAACTGAAATAAGAGTGAGTAATGTAATTAATTAGTGAATGATTTATGCAGGGAAAAGTTGCAGATTAAGATGGTACAATCAATTAGATCCAAAAATAAACAAGACCGCCTTTACGGAAGAGGAAGAAGAAAGACTAAAAGAAGCACATAGAATGTATGGAAACAAATGGGCAATTATAGCTAGACTATTCCCTGGTAGAACTGACAATGCTGTTAAGAACCATTGGCATGTTATGAATGCTAGACTTGAGAGAGAAAAATCATGCTTCTTTTCTAGAAAGAGAAATTCTAATAATAAAATCAAACATCAACATCATAATAATCATAATCATAATTATGAAAATAATGTAATGATGATGTTTAAAAAGCAAAAAATAATTAGTAAGGAAAATACAGGAAGTAGGGGTGAATCTAGTACTACTATTTCAAGCACAATTATTATTAATAATCAAAATAATAATAATAATAATAATAATAATAATAATAATAATAATAATAATAATAATAATAATAATAATAATAATAATAATGTGGAGTGTACCGATCTTACTCTTTCTACAAATTCTCCCTTGGATGGGAATGGGAATGGAAAAATGGGGAAAGGGAATGAGAGGAAAACAGTTTTAGATGGGTGTCAGCAACAACACTTACACCACCAACCATGCAGTTCTGACCGTCAAAAGGGTACTTTTCTTTCTAACTTCTTTTGTCTTTTTATTATATTTTATTATATTTAAAGTATAAGGTTTCCCTTAAGGGTATCCTAAGTTGTTTGTTTACGTTACTATTTTGGATCCAGTATATTCTCTACGATACATCACTAGATTAGTGTTCTAAATCGAAATACTTCGTCTGTTTCAATTTACTTGAATGTTAGTTCTCTCACACAGTCTAATGTACGAATCTAATGCCTAATATATCTAATTATGTATAATAAAAAATTATAAAAGTATGATATTAATAATCTTTACAATGCGACGAATCAAACAAGATTTCACTTGACTAATTACAAATTAAGAGTGGTGAATGAATAGTATCATTTTTCTAATGTTGCAACTAATATGGAACGGAGGTAGTATATAATAATAATACAGATTCTTGTGAGAAATTATTTGTAATTGTGTTGTGCAGTCCCATTATATATTTTTTAAAATATTTTACGTAGGTATTAAGAATGATGTAAGTAGATACTTAAGATATTCAAAGTAGGCATTAATGATACGAGAAGTATGCATTAAAAATACGATAAGTAGACAATAATATTTAATGGGTTGAGCTTGAATCTCTAAAAGAGACGACCTTTTAAGAGACCAGCTATAATAATAATAATAATAATAATAATAATAATAATAATAATAATAATAATAATAATAATCACATTTGTTAATTATAGAACTCGTTAATTAATGAATTAATTAATTGAGGTAGTGGGTTTATATTTAATTTAATTTTTGAGGTGATCTATTGTTGCATAAGAAAACATTCTTTTGAGTTATGGTGTGCTGTTCTTTTGGTCTTATTATAAGTTAGTGTCAAACTAAAATTTAGTACTTAATAATTTTGAAGAAGACAACATAGAAATTTTTTAATATGCTATGTATATGTATATATACAGTATAACTATGTATTGAAATCTTAATTGCACATGCTATTTTAGCTTTATATGAAATACATACTCTTCTACTCCAATTAAATAGCCGTATTTTCTTACGGCAGGAGGTACAAAATAAACCCTAGGTCGTCTCGTCCCGTAACACACAATAAAGTTCAATAACCTAGTCATTATTGTAAGCCTGGTAAAGTTGACCCGATCGCAACCTGATGTGACCGTATTCCAAAATAATAATTGTGTGTAGGTTGAGACTTATAACCTAATTAATTAAATGGGTCAATCCGGCCTAATCTGTTTATAAAATAGTTATGATAACGTGAAAATTTCAAATCAAAGACAAATCTGTATAATCCATTTGATTAAACAAATTAAATTCGAGTTAAATAATTAAATATAACAGGAATATAATTCATTTAATATTTTCCTATTTTTTTATAATAGATACGATTTAAACAAATCATATACAAAAAGTTCACAATTGACGCTTAAAGAATAAATGTAGTCAATATTATAAATTGTAAATCTCTAAACGGGTTAATTGAGACAGAATCAAAAATCGACCTAATCTATAACATATAGATTAGGTAAGGGTTGTGATTTTCGATCCTTTAACTAAATGGGTTAATGATTTGTTTATCTATGACCTGATTTCGTACTCGGCCTATTTTGATTCGTTTGAAATGTAGTGCACACATGTGAGTTTATGCTTGTTGGATTACCCATCTTAGCGTACACATAAAATAAAAGCAAATATTCTTAGTACACAATGCTAATATTGTGAGTTTATGCTAGTCATTATTTATTATTTATATATTTATTACAGGCTCATATTGTAGGGTAAAACTGATCGCTTTCCTCTATTCCTTCCTGTGAAGATAGTATGAGTATGGATTGTCCGTCACATTTTCTCACCCAGACCCTGCTTTCGGGCGGGATATTGGGTATCATGATGATGAATAATATATGCAATTGATGAATGTGAGATAGTGTTACTACCCAATGGTGAATGCTAATATATTGGAATGGGAAATGCAGGCACAATTGAGGAAAGCAGGTGGAAATCATCAAGAAATAAAAACGGGGAAAAAGATGAAGCTATGGAGATAATCACGTTTAAGGAATTATCCGATTCCAACTCAGAAGGTTCAGGAATCGCTGACTCGGTTGTTAATAGTGGGTACTATGAGTCTTACTGTCCTACTAAAAATGGAAAACTTGTGAACATAACTTTCTTTGATTTTTTAGGGTTGGAACCCACTTCATTTAGTTAGTTATTACTCATTAATTGTGGGTAATAATTATTAGTTATTATATCAATTAAGAATTAATATTATAGATCGGAAAGAGGGAGGCATAAATATATGTATTTGCTAGTTCATGGTTTTAGACTTTTAGTAATTAGTTTTATTATATATTATTATGTATAGTCAGTTTTTAAGTTACAAGACAAGAAAGGAAATAGAGATCAACTATTTTTATCTCACTTGCAATTTTCCTTTTACGTTCATTTGGGGTTTTGGGTTACTATGTGTTAACGACCTGTTTGGTTAGTGATACCAAATGGTGGTAATGAGAATAATTTCATCAAAAGTTTTATATCATTTTTATGGTTATGAAACTTTGATCACAAAAATATTTTTTTGTTTACAAATTTCCATTACCACCTAATACCACATTTTCCAATGGTAATGCACTGGTATGAATTTTATGAAAAAAATGAGATGATTGAAGTTGGACAAGTATGACCATCAAGGTAGCCAAGAGATTTTCTACTAAAATTAACACTAGTTTTTCCTTCCGATTACTACCGCTTATTACTACCTATCAATCGGGTCGTAAGTATTTGGCTTATATTTAGGGTGCCTTGATGAGTTAGGAACAATTGGTTACTATGTGTTATATCTAGATGCAAAGAAGTTAGTTGGAATGGAGATTGTTAGATATAGAAGCAATGGATTGTTGTATCTTATTCACAGGGCCGTCTTAAACATTTTGGAGGCCCTGGTCTAATCTAAAAATTGGGCCCAACAAAAATAATAAAAAAAATTATTTCAAAAACCTATATTACTTTATGATAATTTTATAGTATTTTAAGATAATACTAAGCTTTAGATAAAAAGATCATATATAACAACAACTCGTCTTGTACTCACGGTGAGACGATCTCAAAGTATGAAGCCCATTAGCTGAAATCTTCTCTTATTAGGCAATTTAACCCAAGTATAAGATATGTCTCACGATGAGACCGTCTCACATGAGAATTTGTTTTACAATATTTAGTTTACAAAGTAAAATGTAAAAAATGCAACATTAATGTATTACCTAAGAAATAATAGCAAATTCATGTAGAATAATTAAGACAAAATTTGACTTACTTGAAGAGATCTCTTGTTCATTTGTTGAAGAAGGTAAGTATAATTTATACCCCATTTACGGATTTATCCACGTAAATGTCGCAATTTTATAGGCTTTTTTTAAATTTGTTTACTTGAGAAGTGTAAGAGTCAAAGATGCTTTTTTTAATGGAATGTGTTATTGCATTAATTGGGAAAGTTTACTCAAACGTGTCATTTGCAAATTACAAGAAAAGAATCATTTGATGTTTGGGCTTTATGTTTATATATTTTTGGGCCCCCAATATTTTCAGAAACTTTTGGGCCCTGTGCTGAGGACCTGATTGCACAGGTCAATAACCAGGCCTGCTTATTCAAAAGACATACATTGAAAAGGTGTTTAAATAAGTTCCCTTTGGACAGTGCAAAGATTGTTTTGACTCCCCTTGGTGCTCAATTCTTGCTCTTAAGAGATCGATCATTTGTCCACAAATCAAGCTTGAAGAGGAAGCTATGAGTGGAATTCCGTACACATATGCCATTGTTGTATTAGAAGGTCTCCTGAGAGACCGTCTATGGCATAGACGACTCTCTTAATAGCCCAGCCTATTGGTTGACATGAGTATTTAGTTACTCATTTAACAAATAGGCCGACTCATATTTACCCGTCTATGCTATAGACGGTCTATAGCAAGAATTTGTGTTGTTGTATTATGTATGCTTTTGTAGAACCTACGGTACTTAAGCTATGAGCATGGTAGATACTTGGAAAATTGGAGGAAGCGACATTAGGGATTAGGATGCATTTAAATTATGTTTAAGATACTTAAAGGGTACATCAAATATATGCCAATTAATAAGATATAAAAACGGGCTTGTGATTTACTTGTATGGTAGAAAATTGGTTGTCAACTTTACAAGTTGTGACAACCATGGGTACGATATAAGCGAAATTCACGGCCATAGCGAAGTCATTTAAAGAAGCAAATGGTTGAGAGTGAATTGTCTCATGGGTTTGGTTTGTGTCCATTACGATAGTCAAAGTGCAATAAATTTGGTTAAAAATGAGAATACTTATCATAGGCAAACCAAATATATTAATATTAAGACAAACTCGACATGCACAAAACGAGTTCACTCACTACAACAAAATTTTCTGTAACGGACTGGAAATTTCTAATCTTAATCATTTTCGACTAATTGTTAATTCCTTCAATTTAATTCATAATTGTGATTATTGAACTCATCCAACCTTACTAAATTCCTAAATCTTATTTCAACTAATTATCATTTTCGAATTAATTTAAAATTTTTATTTTATTAGATTCTAAATTGATTTAATATCCGACTTAATTTTCAAATTCTTTATTAATTATTTCCTTTTCATGTTCGATTTCTTATATTAATTTAAATATGAAAATATAATTTTTTTTAGTTTCTAAATATTATATTTATGAGCTCAAAAGTCTTAGTTACTAATTTATATACTACGAAAATTTAAAATCATTTAATTAACCTACGATTTACTAAAACTTTACATTTAAAAATTCTTATTTCTTAATTAATTTCGTTAACGATTATTTTTAATGACTTTTATACTTTTTTTTAAATTATTCTATATTAGGTTTTTTTTTTTGTATATTCATTATTAACTTCAAATTAAGTTTTTAACTAAATTAATCCTAATTACCTAAGTTAAACTTAGTCAAACCTATTCAAATATTTTAAGTTTACCTACTTACACAAGTAAAGTAAGCTTTGACAAAATGCAATCCCCCCTTACCACCCATTTCTTCTTAAGATTGGAATAAGATTTTGTTTATTTTTTTTATATAAATATCTCACCTAAATGTTCCCTAAGTTTCTATATATATTAGTAGCCATAAATTAACTTAGTATAGGTACCATAGAAAAGTGGAAGCAATTCATCAAATATAAGCCAATCTAGCCGTGGGTTTTGTGAAGAGTAAGGCATTTTATTTTTTTTTCCATTTCTTCTACTAATTAATTAACTTTATAAAATTACTTATTAAATTTCCTAATATTAATTAGCTTAAGAAATTTAGAAGGAGTATAATACATCACTTCAATAGCTTGAATTATCAATTTTTTTAGAGCATAGTTGGGTATTATTTTGGGTACTTGAAAGATCATCATTTTGGAGCTTGAAGTACTTAGCTTTGAAGATCATTATACTTATTTTCTTTGGTGTTAGTATGATATAACTTCTTACCCTACTCTTTATGTGGAATTTTACATTATATTTACTTTATAATATGCAAAGTATGATATATATTGAGTATATTTAAGTAGGAAGTTAGTTTAAGAAAATTTAATTAACATTAAATTTAGTGTAATTATGCTAAAAATATTTTTAGTATGTTAATTTATAATATTTAGACATGTTTAGGAAGTTGGGTTAACTATTATATACTAGTGATTAAAAGTAGTGTCTATGTTATAAACTAGTGTTGCTATGTTTATGATTTATGTAGGATTATAGTTATATTAAAAATGACTATGTTAGAATTATTGTTAATATTTATGTGTAAGCCTTTAAATTCGTTTATAAAGTTGTGTGTTATTTCATGACCTTTTTTTTCAAATATGGTTATGCTAAGGAAGTTGTCATTATACTTTATCTTTTATATTAAAGTTCATCCTTATAGTTATATTATATATTAAGTTATCGTGTAAAAGTATTTGTTAAATTAGTTCATATATTAGTTAAATAAAATTAGAATTTACTATGATAAATTAATTAATTAAGTTGTTTTAAGTGAAAAAGGCTAACAAATACTCATAGGTCATTTGATCACTACCACATAGAAAAAAAAGGTGTTATTTACGAATTCAAATTATTACAAGCTAATTTTATGATAATAATAAAAATAACAAGTTAAAAAAATATATTTGGAAAATTTTGCAAGTTATTTATTTTAAAGTGTTTTCTTAAATACATGAAATTTTATAATAAAAGTAACTTTTGGAATATTAAATAGCTAGCTAGTTATTACAAAATATATCTTTAGTTGACTATTTGACTAATATTTATTTTGAAATGATGTAAAATACATTTTTTTTATAAGTTTTCCCTTTTTAAAATCTTGTGTGAAAATTTGATTTTTATGAAAAAATTAAAAGAATAAAGTTTCTAGTTGTTTTATAACAAGAGTTATGGATTTGTGTGTTTTATTACTAAAAGTATTGCTTTTTGTGAGCTTATAAGTTGATTGTTTTATAACTAGAAATATTAATTCCGTAAAATAATAAGTTGTATATGTTTTATAATTAGGATATTGATTTTTGTGAAGTTGATAAGGCTTACTTATTTTTCAACTTGGAATTTGTATTTTTGGTGAAGTTGTTGAATTTTGAAAATTTATCCATCGAATATAGTTTTACTCGATTTATAATTAAAATGTTTATTTTTGTTTTAAAGTTAGAAATGTTGATTATTGAAACTTATTTCAAGAGAAATAAAATTTAGTAGCTACTTGTGAAAATATTAATCTAAAGACTATTAATAGAATATTAAGTTATTAGTATAAATTTATTTAACAAATGAACTATTAAAAATAAAGTTTTAAATAAAGTTTAATGAGTAAAACTTTAGTAGTGAACTTAAAAGGGTATATAGGTAGAACATTATTAAATAAGGAAGTTAACATCTAAGTTGGTCAAAATCAAATTCAACTTGTAGTATTAAAAATGTGATGTGCTTGTGTGAAATTATCTGTGTATTGATTGAATGACCCTGATAGTAAGGAAATGTCGAACCATGGACCAGCATGTAAAATCCCGGCGCCCGTGTTGGCCGGCACGTAAAATCCGGTGTTAGACAGGGGGTTAGCTACCTATCCTGTAGAAGCTCGAGCATAAACATTGGCGGGGTGACGACCCTCACTACAGTTAGATATAGGGCTTTGGCCCTAATCTAGCCAGACCCTTACATATATCAGGTGTCATATTGTTTGTGCTTCTTGATCAATGATGAACTTGATTACTGTTGATGCTATGAGGCATGGTACGGTTATGAGTATCAATCTACTGAACTTGCTTAAATATTAAGATTACCGAATTGTATAAGTGGCAGTAACGTACCTCTGCCAGGGTTGAGAATGGTATCTTAATGACTTAAAAGTGTGGAATAGTAAAAGAATATGGTAAAAGTATACAATGGTGTCAATTAATTATAAGTTGGTACTCTAATTATTATTTAGTAAATGTAGTGTATTATTTCCGTATTTTGAACTGGATAGGGAGTTATGCTCGGCGTTAAGCGCTGACCGATTCAATCGGCTGTCATCCGTAGTATGGATGACAGCATGTTGCAGGATTTAGTTTCAGGTTCCGATCCAGGACGCAGCTACAATTTATTTATGCTATCGAGGACTTAGCTGTAAATTTTTTTTATATACTTTATATTTGATGATTTTGACGTATTTAATATTAATTTTGTGTATTTTTTGAAACGAACGATATGTATTTTAATTTTCTAATTTTTATGTAATATTTATCATTTGTAATAAATATTTTTTATTAATTTTATAGGTTTTTAGCAAATCGGCATTTTCACACTTCCGCATTATTTTGCAAAATTAAATTTTCATTAATATTAATTACCTATCGAATTTATAGGCCTTGTTACATTTTCTTTGAGTGAGATATATTTAGCGACAGTGGCGGATCCAGGGTTCGGAGTCTCAGGGGGCACTTGCTAACTAATGTACGAAATTTCGACTGAATTTTATTTGTTAAAATAATAACTATTTTAACCTTACTTTCTAAAATTTTAAATACGACCTACCATGAAAGCAAATGGATTAAATGAAATCAACTGACATAATTAATAAAATGAGATAAAATAAAAAAAACAAAATTATTAAAATAAGAGTGTATTTATCATCAAAAGACTTCGGTATTAATTTTCCACTTCTACTCTTACCTAAAACCAATAGAAAAATATGCTGTAATTTTTTTAAAATAAAATGCCTAGGGGCACGTGACCCCGTAGGCCCTAATGTGGCTCCGCCATTGTTTAGCGACATTTTTTAATTTCCCTTCTTCAAATTTCTAATAGTATATATAATGAGTTTAATGACATTTATTAGATTCTTTAGCAACATAAAAAAATCATATAATAAAGTTTTTCACGACATAGGAACTATCTTAACTTATGATAATTTGGTGTTAATTTCGTTTTTCTTTTAATTTGCATGTTTAGGGTAGTGATTTTGAAGTAATCTTTAAAACATGGTTATGCAGGGAACAACTACCAGGTGATGCCACAGTAACTAATTTTGTGTTCAACCCTGCTAGCATCTGTGTCAAATAATCCATGGAAGCTTAGTTAATTAAGACTAGTACGTAAGCAAGTTTACTATGTATGTCATTGAGGTGTTCAACGGGGTCGGGTCGGGTCAAAATTTAAATGGGCTGGGTCAAGGCGGGTCGTGTCAAATGTTAAACGGGGCGGGGCGGTTCAAGCCCGTTTAAATCCGACTGACTTTGACCCATTTTAAAAGTTAATAAAAACAATTTTTTATTATATTTTATGACCTGTTGGGTCGATCCACTTATGTTAATAATAATATCATTTTTTCCGCAATTAATTCTTATAATTATCCGACCCGGCCCGACCCTTTACACCAAGGCCCGCTAATGATTGATCCGACCCTTAACCAGTTGGGTCGACCCGCTCTGTTGAACACCTCTAGTATGGGAATTAGGATTAGTATGATGAAATAATATGTGTTATTCAAATTAAACTAATGTTATTTCAGGTTTAAACTTGAAAGAAACTAAAGAATTGAACTTAAATTTTCAAATTAAGCTTGAAAATAGGACAAATTTCTAACAGTCAGAACCTAAGTTGAGTTTCTCCTCGCTTTTTTATGAAAGTCCCAATAACTCCCAAAAGGAGAGAAGTATTTGGCATGTATAATTGCTTTTAACATATGCTTAGTATGATCTGTTTATGTTTATGTTAATGTTTATAAATTATATATACTGATGATGCTACAACCTTATTTTTATGCTTATGCTTGCAAGCAAATCTTCTATGAAACCGCCATTCTTATGCGACCAAAACAAAAAGCCCAGCCCATTTCTTCTCATTTAAAAATTCAAATTCATGTCTTAAAGCCAAATCTTAAAATGCCATATCAGCACCTAAAATGCAAATTTTAATACTTTAATTGCTAATTCCAAGCATTATCCTCAACAAAGCCTCAACTAGTAATTTATTTTTAAAAAATTAATTTTTTTAATCCAAATTTAAGACTTAAAAGACCCAATTCAAGTTCAAAAAAAAGGGGCCCAATTCATGATAACGTTGAAATCGGTCTTTTAAGTCATTGATTTGGTATTTTAAGTCTTAAAATTAGAATTTTTTTTAAAAAGTTATAATACCAAATTTAAGAATTAAAATCAAATCGACTTAAATCTTTAAAACTTTCTTTTGAACCTTAAATTTGGCCATTTAAGTCTTAAATTTAATGTTTTAAATCTTAAATTTGGTAAAAACTATCATAAAAATTTGAAAAAGAAAATTGGGCCGTAGACTATTTGGCCCATATATGAATGGTTGCATTCACGCAACTGTTGTATACATGTTTTATGTATGCTTGCTGGTAGCTAGCATACTGACAGACTAATTGGCCCATATATAAATGACTGTATTCACGCAACCGTTGCATACAAGTTTTTATGTATGTTTGCTGGTAGCTGGCATATTTTGTATGTATGTTTGCTGGTAGCTGGCATATTTACTGTGCTAATGTGTTTAGTTTTTTCCACTTTCTTATGTTGTATATTGCTGATTTATGCTATACGTATTAGGAAAATTACTTTCAAACATCCCAATTTTTGGTGATTTAATTCTAAAAATCCAAACTTTTGATTACTATTTTAAACTCTTAACTTTAGTGGGTATCTAATTATAAAGCACTTATTCTAAAAAGGGTACGAAAGCAAAGGACTATAAAAGTCGAAAATGAACAAGAATACGCAAATATGAATTAAGATATGGGAAAATTTACTTTTAAAAATCCGACCTTTGGGCTGTTCTCTTCTAAAAATCCGACCTTTCAATTATTTTTGAAAAACCCGACCTTTGCTCTCCATTGTCATCTAAAGTCCAAAATGACCGGTTACCTGATTTTTTGAAAAAATACCCACTTAACCCATTAACTTCCCTCCTTCCCTCATTTACTTCCCTCCTTCCATATCAGTGTTCTTCATAACCCATCTTCATCTTCATTTAATCTACCACGACTATTCCTTTCAAATCTTGAAAATCCATCTGAGTAACCATAGCTGTAGTTGTCCTACAGAAATTAGGACAAAAACCCCTTTAATATAAGGGTTTATTCTTGTAATTTGATGCTCTTTGAAGTTGTATAAGTTTGGATGTAATTAATTATTTGATTGAAGTTCATATCTTGATTAGGGGTATAAGTAATTTGGTGAAAAACCTAGTGTTGATTGATTACAAACATCCAGTGTGTAATTACGATATGAACTTTGACTTTGGGGTAATCAAAACCAGTAATTTGTAAGTACAAGATATGAGCTTTGATTTTGGGGTATATGTGAAGAACAAGATATGAACTTCAATTACATCCAGTTAAGGACAACCAAAAATTTATTTATGAGTTTTGATTGATTTTGACTTTGGTTTTGTAATTGGGTTTGAGTTTGATCTGATTTTCTTTTGATGTTTGTAGATTTAATCTCCATTGACTTGTACCCATTTGTAATTTATGCTTATCTTTGCAAGTTTTGGTTGTTCTTTACTGTTTGTTTGATGTTTGTAGATTTAATCCCAAATCCCAGATCATAAAGTAAAGAACTTTGATTTGGATGAAGATAGTACATGGCTTCTATGGTTGAAATGGAAAATGAAGAAGATGAAGATCTTCATAGCAATTTAGGGTTTATTAATTTTGAATTACTCTTTTTTTATAAAATGAAATTTAACCGGTTGTTGAGGTTAACTTATGGGGTATGTTCTTTAGATGAAGATGGAGGGCAAAGGTCGGATTTTTCAAAAATAATCGAAAGGTCGGATTTTTAGAAGAGAACAACCCAAAGGTTGGATTTTTAAAAGTAAATTTTCCTAAGATATGCATAATAGTTTTTAGTAGTCTTATTTCTTTTTCATACTTGCTCAAACGTTTTAACCCTTAAAATCTCTAATTATGCATAATTAAAAAATTATGAAAAATTAATATAAATAATTAATCTTTGCGTCGATTTAACTAGATCCTATTTAATAATATTTTAACCTATTGATTAACAATAAAATAAAAATTAAGAGTATAACTGAATATTAACCTTAAAGTTGTTGAGATTTAGAGCATGCAGGACTTTATCCAAAAGCTTAAGGCATGTACATATACATAGACTAAACAAAGACGTAATAACGAACCAAAATAAGGCTGCTCGGGTGACTTGCTCATTCGAGCAACATGGTGCTCGTTCGAGCACTTCTTTGACTAAGCACATTGAAACAATGTCTTTGTTCGTGAAACTAAGCACATTGAAATAGTGTGTCTTTTCGTGAAACTAAGCAATGTTTCATGGAATAAAGTGTTGTTTTGAACGAATATTTTTTTCTCGTGAAACTAAGCTATGTTTCATGGAGTGAAGTGTTGTTATGAATAAATGTTTTACATCATTAATTGATGTATGGTTTTGGATAAATCCATATATCACTTCAACTCTATAAATAAGAGTGAGTGCATAGAAATCATTTGTCATCTTAGAGAATTCATTTTCTGAAATCTTTCTCTCATTCTCTTGAAACATAAAGGTGAGTGATCAACTCTTTTATTGTTTTTTCTAATTTGATCTCTACAAAAATACAAAGTCGTTTAGTTCAATCGATTCGTAGTAATCGGTTGATGTGATTGATTGTATCTCTTTGTGAATTTCCGGTCTCATAACCCAAGTACCTTTGTGGGTGAAATGTCACAAAAGGAAAGTATCGTTGTCGCCTTCAATCTATATCAAGATTTCCGAGTGATGTTTATCGTCGCAAACTAATCTTCATTATGGTGTTGTTCATTTCATGGTTTATACAAAGCAAGGAGTCCATTGCCATACACAAAGGTTCGCATTATTATTTCTAACAATCTTTTGTGATATTTTCTTTGATCATGGCAAGCGGTAAGGATCTCACATCAAACTTCATGAAATTGGACAAGTTTTTCGGTATGAATTTTTTTATGAAGGCAAATGAAATATTATTTTCATGAGTATATTTAATAAGAAGTATCATGAAAAACAAGTAAGTTTTCTTTCATGTATTTTATTTAATGATAAAATATGTTTGATGTTTTGTGTTTAAAATTGTGAGAAAGTATTTACATACATTTAAATCTACTTTTGGATGATCATATATATATGTATTCAAATTTATTTTAATTTGAAGTAAAGCATGTGGGTAATAGTATTTTACAAAGATATAATCTAGCTAGAGAAGTGGGTATGTGTTATTTTGATGATGAAAATTTATGATGGAAATCATAAAGTGCTATCTTTCTTAATAATTTAAGTTAATTAAGAAAAGAGAATAGAGATCTATTCATGTGATCATCATGGTTAAACGGGCAATGATATTTTGTAGTGTGGAATAAAATACCTACAATGTTAGGATTTATATATTATATATAAATTAAAATTTGCCAATATACTTAAGTGTATGTTTAATCATTTTTGATTGATCAAAATATGATAATATTTATAATATCTTAATGAATTTCTTTGAAGTTATTTTATGATTTAAATGGAATGTTTTTCCATGCATTATATAGGAATTTCCATGCATTATATAGGAATTTTGATTAATAATTTTATGAATGATGATTATCTTTGATCTCTTTATATATGATATGTTTATGCTATGAAAAAGGCTACCTCACGTGAATGTTAAGTATGATAATATGTATTTTTATTTCTTATGATTTTGTTAAGTGGTTATTATAATAATTGTTTTATATCATAATGCTTCTTGGGTATTGCTTTGTTGCATGAGATTATTTATTACATGATTTCGTTGTGTAATGTACGGTATGATTTATGATATTGTATCAATTTTATTGATGTAATCATATTTCGGTTGGTTATGGTAGTTATTTTGTTATAAGTTATAACTACATATAAGTTATTGATGTTATAATTGACTTTTGTCAAGTATTTCATATGATGAGACAAGAAATAAAGTGTCATATATCTTTATTTATCCAAGTTTATTATAGAAAAATAAAAGGGATAATGATGCATTTTGACATACTCAAATAAGTTATGTTATCACCCAAGTCAATCTAGTTATATTATAACTAAGATTAATGAGTAGGATATTTATGTCATCAAGTTATACATATTTATGTATATGGAACATATTAAATTTAAGTTTAATATGGTTGGACCATTATTTATAATAATTAATAAGTTTAAATTATTATGTATAATTCAACAATGTTGAAATTATAATTAAGTGGTTGAGTCTATCATTACATATGAAAATAGTTATGAAATAAATTGTTATTCTAAATAGGAGAATAATTAATTTGCATAGGTATTGCAAATTATGCTTTATGGTGATTAACATTTCCATAATGTTTATAAATCAAATTATTATTACTAGTTTGTAATAATATTTTTGGTATGTTTATTTGATCCATTTAAAGAAATGGATGGAATATAATTTATTCATAAATTATATGTGACAAATAAATTTTAAATAACTTTAAAGTGATTATAAGTATCTACTTATAAAGTTGTGTCCTTTAAGACATGTAATTATCAAGTGGTATGATAATGTATTTTATGCCTAAAGCATAAAATGTATATTATGGTAAATATATTCCATAATAATTAATGATTGATTTATTATTACTGGTTTGTAATAATGTAAGCAAATTACTCAAGTTATGCATATTTTTATGTATGAAATTCAATTTTGAATCGAATCACAAAGAATTGACATTTGTTTTTAGTGATTGAATGTTTACAAATAGGGAGAAAATTTTAAAAAAACTTTCAATTGTAAACTAATAAAGATAATATTTATCCATAAACATTTGTCTTAGTTTTAGACAAAGAAATTAAATTATCTCTAGTTTGAGATATTTAATAAAAAGTCATTTTTTAAGGAAAATAACACTAAGGGATTGTGGTGAACATATTTGGTCGAAAATACTAGAATAATGTTACTTCTAATGTTCCATATTTCTCAAATGTGGAAGGAGACTTATTAAGTTCTATGATGAAATAATATGAAGATTGATGAACAATTGATAAGTTCAAGGCCCGTTTAGTGGCACAAGGCTATAAACAAAAGCACGGTATTGATCACTTCAATACATATGCACCAGTTGAAAGAACCACCATTCGGTTGTTGGTAACGTTAGTTTCGATTCACAAATCTAGTGATTCATCAAATGGACATGAAAACTGTGTTTTGTATGGTGAACTAGATGAAGAAGTTTACATGTAATAACTCGATGGGTTCGTTTTGAAAGGATATGAATACAAGGTGTGTAAATTGCTAAGTCATTATACGGATTAAAACAAGCACCGAAGCAATGGCATCAAAAGTTTGGTGAAATGTTTTTGTCCTTTGGATTCAAATTGAATCAAGTCGATAAGTGCATTTATAGTAAGTTTAATGTGCAAGGCAACAGAGTCATTATATGTCTCTACGTAGATGATATGCTCATATTTGGTACTGATTCTGTACAGGTTCAAGAGACAAAAAGAGTATTTGTCAAATTCATTCCAAATGAAGGACATGGGGGAGGTCGATGTGATCTTAGGGATAATGATAATAAGAGACAACAATGGAATTCAGTTAAGACAATCTCATTACATAAAAGACATGAAAAAGACCAGCTGCGCAATTAGCGTATTCTAAGGTTATTGGATCGCTAATGTATGTGATGACTTGTACGAGATCGGATATTGTCTTTGCGGTAGCAAAGTTAAGTAGATTTACTAGTAATCTAGGTCTGCATCATTGGAAAGCGATTAAGAGAGTATTAAAATACTTGAAGGCTACTATGGGATGTGGTATCACTTATAGTGGAGAACCTCCAAGTTTGGGAGGGTTATTCTAGTGCAAGTTGAATCACAAGTGAAGAGGATAATTCTTCTACAAGTGGTTAGGTATTTGTTTATGGGGAAGGATTCATATTATAGTCTTCCAAGAAACAAACGTACATTGTTGTTCCACTATAGCTTCCGAGTTTATAGCGCTAGCATTTTCAGGGAAGGAAGCGAAATGGTTAAGAGATCTCATGTTTGAGATACTGATATTACCAATGCCTATATCACCGGTGGCAATTCATAAGGATTGCAGGACGACATTGGTGAAGACTATAGTCAAGTGTATAACGGTAAATCTTGTCATATTGCTCTTAGTCATAGCCTAGTGCAAGGATTTATCGTTAATTGGGTCATAACTCTTGATTATGTGAACACTAAGTTCAATTTGGCTGATTTTTCAATAAAGCCATGAGTAGGGATTCAGTTGACAAGCGTCGATTGCAATCGGATTACGTTACTAAAGTTCAATAAGAAAGCGCAATTCACGCACGATTAACGTTGTGTCTGAATTCAATGTGGTGTAATTATTTTTGGATTTTGTAAGCAACAAAGTTTAAATGACCCATCGTTGTTTTGAACCGTGAATAGCGAGGTAGTCGTCTATTAAAGTTCTCAAGGCCTGGTACAACTGCATCGGGCTCCCTGATTTTGATACCAGGGTATCGTGTTTGTATGGGAACAACCTCGAAAATCTGCTCCAATGATTCAGAAGATGCGTCATCTTCGTCCTCCACTACTACTGGGTTATCCGGCGTGGGCTCAGCCGCTTTCGCCTTAGCCTTGGAGGAACTTCCTCTCTTCCTCTTTTTCCTCTTTTTCGGCTCCGCACGTCTGACCAAGTCCTCCGGAGGAGGGATCTCTTTCCGCTTCTCCAATAGTACCCGAGTCTGCTCATGGCTCGGGGCATCCTTGACCCCCTCCATGGCAGTAGCCGAGAACTAAAAGGAAAATTTGTTAGTAGTTTTGATGACAGTACATGATGATATTGAAAAGGTTAGTCACTGTTAGCCCAATTGAGTTTTGATGATGACTTAACAATTATAAACAAACAAACCATAGAGATTGTTTTGTAGGTCATATATCCACTTTGTAAAAATCGTCGATGGCACCTAAAGGCTTGCTTAAAGAATAATGTACGTGTTAAAGTCAATGTCAATGTCAAAGTCAAAGTCAAAGCAGTCAACCTTGGAGTCCAAGTAGAAAAGTCAAAAGAAGGTTCAATTACTGTTGTTCCAAGTTTGATAAATTTAGAAGAAATCTGACAGAGACAGTGCAGTGTTCCTAGCGAAGCAGACCTGTGAAGATAGTCAACTAAAAAGTAGGAAAATAAATTTTTCTTTATTTTAGTTGTTCTGTACGGTTAATACTAAAAGTTGCATAAGAAATTGATTGGCAAACCAATTAAAGTAATCTAAAAATTGAGATTTAAAACTCCTTATTTATTTCCATAATTATAGCTTATAGTAACCGTGAGACTTGGAGTAACTCCCAAGGCTCCTCTCCACTTTCCCACATCTTAAGATAATGGGATAATGGTTAAAATACACGGTCTTATCTCATATTAAAGAGCTATCATAACCGGCTAGGATGTGTGTGTGCCCAAATCAAGAATTCAAGAGAGATCACCAAAGGAGAGAAAAATATTCATTCTTTTAATTGCCAATTAATTCACAAATATTTTTCTTATGCAATCTTTAAGTCTTTATCCATTCTAGGAAATTATTTTGTAAAGGGTTTTTGAGAGATTGTAATTTAGACTTGGGGAAGTCTAAAGGGAACCGAGAGAAAGAACGAGAGAAAGAAAAGAGAAGGAGAAAGAGAAGACGAAGAGAAGTGGCCTAGTAAAGAAGAGAAAAGAACAAGTTTTATGTAATTACTTTAATTGCTTAAAACATATTAAGAGAAGTTTAAAATCCGAAGTGGTCGTGGGTTTCTTTCTAAGAAGGCCTAGAAAGTTGCCACGTTAAATCTATTGTCTCATTTTTACATTCTTGCTTTTACTTAAGTATTTTGTTAGATTTTAATTTCCGCAAAACAGGGCAAAAATACTTGAAAAAGCAATACAACAATTCACCCCCCTCTTGTTGCATTCAAAATCTCTAAGTGTTTCTACAATTGGTATCAGAGCCCTGTTCCTCATTTGATCAGGAAACCTGAGAGCCGTATCTTGGTATTTTAGAGATGTTGAAAATGAATGAAAGAATGGTGGAAGGTTACTCTACTCAAAGACCACCAATGTTCAATGGAAAATTCTACACATACTGGAAGAATAGGATGGAAATCTTTATCAAAGCCAAAAATTATCAAGTTTGGAGAGTTATCGAAATTTAACAACTACCAACTCCAATAATGAAACTGTCCCCAAACCGATCACTGAATTTGAGAAAGAAGATTTTCAGAAAATGGAGATGATGCTCTTGCCATCAAAATACTTTACTGTGGTCTAGGACCAAATGAGCACAATCGTATAATGGGTTGCAACACCGCTAAGCAGATTTGGGATCTACTAGAAGTCACCCATGAAGGAACTAGTGAAGTAAAGCGCTCCAAGATTGACTTGCTAATGTCAAAGTATGAAAGATTTGTTATGGAACCTAAAGAAAGTATTCAAGAAATGTTCACTAGGTTCACCAACATAACAAACGAACTTGTCTCACTTGGAAGACTTATTCCCTCAAATGAACAGGTCAGGAAAATCCTCAGGAGTCTACCTCAAGATGACCGTTGGAGAGCTGAAGTCATAGCCATACAGGAATCCAAGGATTTCACAAAGTTCAATCTAGAAGAGTTGGCTGGTTTCCTTATGACCCATGAATTACATCTGGGAACAGATGACAGTTCTAGAAACAAAGGCTTGGCTCTGGCAGCAAATGAACAAGAAGAGTCAGAATGTGATGAGGAAGAGACTGCTATGCTGGTTCGAAAGTTCAAGAAGTTTTTCAAGAACAGCCGATACAACAATCAAAGAAACAACAAAGAAAGAGGAACGACAAATTCCAAAACCAACTTTGAATGTCACAAGTGTGGAAGCACTGATCATTTAATCAAGGAGTGCCCTCATTGGAAGAACGAGAAGGGCAAAGGGAAGGAAAGGGAAACAGGAAGACAACCCATCCAGCTAAGTATACCTAAGTATACTCTATAAGGTCCGAGTCTTCTATAAGTCGGCTCCAATCCATTGATTACCTGTATAAAAATGAAAAACAAAATAAAATGTGTAATGTAAAGAAAATCAAATCAAACACAGTAATGAAAATTAACACAAATATAAACTCGGGTTGCCTCCCGAGAAGCTCCATATATTTAATGTCGTTGGCACGACTTAGTGCTTCCGATGCCTCAGTACATCGGATCTTCTAAACTTTGTTCTTCCACATCTTTTGGTTGAAAACCTTCATAGTATGGCTTCAATATTTGCCCATTTACCTTGAAGATTTTAGAAGTTTCGTCACTTTGAATTTCCACAGCTCCATGTGGAAACACTTTAACAACTATAAATGGCCCTATCCAACGAGATCTCAGCTTTCCTGGAAATAAACGAAGGCGGGATTGGAATAGAAGAACCTTTTGACCGACTTCAAATGTCCTTCTACTTATCATCTTATCATGCCATGCCTTAGTCTTTGCCTTGTAAATTTCAGCATTCTCGTAGGCCTCATTTCTAATTTCTTCCAATTCTTGTAGCTGTAATTTTCTATGCAAACCGGACTCCTCTAAGCTCATGTTGACACACTTTACGGCCCAGTACGCCTTATGTTCTAACTCAACAGGCAAGTGACAGGCTTTCCCAAAAACAAGACGATATGGTGACACTCCAATCGGTGTTTTGTAGGCTGTCCTATATGCCCATAGTGTATCATCTAACCTTAAGCTCCAATCTTTTCTATTTGGATTGACCGTCTTTTTCAAGATGGACTTGATTCCCTATTTGATACCTCTGCCTGCCCATTCGTTTATGGATGGTAAGCAGTGGATATCTTGTGTGTCACATGATATTTCTTTAACAAAGCCCCAATGGTTCGGTTGCAAAAATGAGTTCCCTTATCACTTATCAACGCTCTTGGAATTCCAAACCTAGAGAAGATGTTAGTTTTGATAAAATCTGCAACAACTTTAGAATCATTAGTTCGGGTGGCCTTTGCTTCCACTCATTTTGAGACATAATCAACAACCACTAATATATAAGTAAAACCAAAACAGTTGGGAAATGGTCCCATGAAATCGATACCCCAAACATCAAAGATTTCACAATTATAAAAGAGGTTGTTGTGGCATCTCATTTCTTTGAGAAATATTCCCTACTCTTTGACACTTATCACAAGACTTACAAAAGTAGTAAACGTCTCTATTCAAACTAGGCCAATAAAATCCACATTCTAAAATTTTTCTTGCTGTTCTTCTAGGTCCGAAATGGCCTCCACAAGCATATGAGTGACAAAATTTTAAAATTGATATTACCTCACCATCAGGAACACATCTTCTTATGATTTGATCCGCACAATGTTTCCATAGGTATGGATCGTCCCAAATGTAGTGTTTTGCTTCACTTCTTAGCTTGTCTTTTTGAGATTTTGTGAAATCTGTGGGGAACCTACCAGAAACATGAAAATTCACAACATTAGCATACCATAGATGATAAACCTTGACTGTGAACAATTGCTCATCTGGGAATTCTTCACGAATAGTATATTTCAATGAGACATCTTTGTTTGAATTCATGCTTTCATGTGTGATTCTGCTCAAATGATCTGTTACCACATTTTCTGTGCCTTTTTTGTCTTTTACCTCTAAATCAAACTCACTCAACAAAATAATCCATCTTATTAATCTTGGCTTTGCCTCTTTCTTTATCATCAAGTGACGTATGGCTGCATGGTCAGTATATAGAATAACCTTTGTACCAAGTAAATAAGATCTAAACTTTTCTAACGAAAATACTACCGCCAACAACTCTTTTTCAGTGGTTGAATAGTTCTGTTGAGCCTCATTCAAGGTCATTGACGCGTAGTATATAGCATGAGGAATCCTTCCTATTCTTTGTCCTAGCACGACCCCAATAGCGTAGTCACTTGCGTCACACATAATCTCAAACGGAAGTGAACAAATTGGGGGTTGAATGATTAGAGCTGAGATGAGTCTATTCTTTAGCGTATCAAACGCCCTTTTGCAACTTTCATCAAAAATGAACTCTACATCCTTTTGCAACAACCTGCATAATGGAACTGCAATCTTGGAGAAGCCTTCAATAAACCTACGATAGATTCCTGCATGACCAAGAAAAGATCGTATTTCTCGAACATTAGTAGGATAGGGTAAATATTGTATGGTGTTAATTTTCGCCTTATCTACCTGGATACCCTTTGCAGACTCTACATGACCTAGCACAATCCCTTGTTCAACCATAAAATGGCATTTTTCAGAGTTTAGCACAAGATTAGTGTCTATGCATCTCCTAAGCACTAACGCAAGATGATTTAAACATTGGTCAAATGACTCCCCATGGATTGTGAAGTCGTCCATGAAAACTTCAACAAAATTTTCTATAAATTCAAAAAATATACTCACCATACACCCTTGGAATGTGGCGGGTGCACTACAAAGTCCAAAAGGCATGCGCCTATAAGCAAATGTGCCAAACGGGCATGTGAATGTTGTCTTTTCTTGATCCTCTGGAGCAATATGTACCTGCAAATAACCTGAGTATCCATCTAAGAAACAATAAAATGCGTGACTAGCAAGCCTTTCTAGCATTTGATCAATAAAAGGCAATGGAAAGTGATCCTTCCTAGTCACCGCGTTAAGCCTACGGTAATCAATGCATACACGCCATCCATTTTGGATGCATGTTGGAACCAACTCACCATTATAATTCTTTACTACAGTAACACTAGTTTTCTTTGGCACAACTTGAGTTGGACTCTCCCATTCACTATCAAAAATTGGATAAATAATACCTGCTTGCAATAATTTCAAAATTTCAGCTTTCACTACCTCCATCATGGGTGGGTTCAACCTTCTTTGGGGTTGTCTTACCGGCTTGGCATCATTCTCCAACAAAATCCGATGCATGCATGTAGTAGGGCTTATACCCTTGATGTCTGCAATCGACCATCCCATGGCTTCCTTATGTTGCTTTACGACTTCAACCAACTTGTTCTCTTGCTCCCTTGTCCACTTGTTTGAGATGATTAATGGCAAGGTCTCCTTCTCCCCGAGGAATACATACTTCAAATGTTCTGGTAATGGCTTAAGTTCTACCTTGGGTGCCTGCAAAATAGAGGGTAACAAATTCTCCTTGGGTATAGTTAGTGGTAATGGTTCTAAATGAGAAAGTAGAAGTAGGAGTTCTTCTTGTTTCTTCAAATCTTGCAAACCTTCCTGCAATTTAGCACTCAAAACATATTCCTCATTATTTTCATTCAAATCATGTTCAATGGCCACTTTGAGTTTATCTTGGCCATCTAAATCAAACATATCTTGACTAGAGGTATCAACTAAATCAATAGCAAAACAAGAATGATCCTCAGGAGGAAATTTCATAGAGTCATAAATGTCAAACTCTACCTTACTACCATCAAATTCCATAGTAAGTGATCCTGTATCTACATCAATCTTAGTCTTAGCAGTTTTCATGAAAGGTCTACCTAGCAAAATAGGTGCTGCATGTTTATCATGTTCCATATCTAACACGTAAAAATCAACAGGAAATATAAGATCCCCTACTTTAACCAAGACATCCTCTACTATTCCCTTAGGGTATGCGTTAGACCTATCAGCTAATTGTATCACAATACTTGTTTCATGCAATGTACCAAGTTTCAAAGACTTATATAGTGAATATAGAATCACATTGATTGATGCTCCTAAGTCTAACATGGCTTTTTGAGATGTAAGCTCACCTATAATACAAGGGACAGTAAACATACCTGGATCTTCACATTTAGGAGGTAGCTTTCTTTGAAATATAGCTGAAATGTGCTCGCTCATCTTCACCTTTTGAATTCCCTTTAATCTTTGCTTTCTCTTTGCTGTACAAAGCTCTTTAAGGAATTTGGCATATCTTGGAATTTGCTTCAAAGCATCTAAGAGAAGGATGTTTACTTCATACTTCTTGAAAACCTCATAGATGTCCTTATCAGCTTCATGCTTTTTCCTTTCCTTCAATGCCTCTGGAAAAGGTGGAACCGGTTCATATGGTGGTAAGGGTGCACTTGTAACCTTCTTCTCTTCTTGTGATGGAGTTACTTGCTTTTCTTATGATGAAGGTTCATGCACAACAGTTTCTTCTTGGAGTTCTTTATCTCTTGATATGGTTTTTTCGTTACCTTGCAACTCTGTTCCACTTCTAAGAGTCATAGCACTAGCATTCATCCTTGGATTCGGTTCTGTTTGTGATGGCAACTTTTCTGAGTCTCTAGCCTCTAACTTGCTAACTGCTCCTGAGATTTGACCCATTTGTCTTTCAATGTTCTTGATGCTAGAACGAGTCTCATCTTGGAATTGAATCATGTTCTTTGTTAGAGTATTCAACATTTCTTCGGTGGACATATTGGAATTCGAACTTGATCCTTGACCTTGATGTGGAGGTCTAGAATATGATTGTTGTTGTGGCTTGAAGAATGATTGTTGTTGATGATATTGTTGGTTTCCTGATGAATTCCCATACTTGAGATTTGGATGGTCTCTCCACCCTAGGTTGTATGTATTGGAAAACAGATTATTTCTTTTTTGAAACCCTTGATTTTGAAAACCAATTGCACTAACTTCTTCATTACGTTCTTCTTGTAACTGAGGGCAAGAATCTGTAGGATGATTAAAAGAGCAAATGCCACATGACTTCACTTGTTGCGTTTTTCCCTTAACCATAAAATCTCTCATAATTGATGTTAATGCTTGCATTTGATCTTCTAGTTTTCCAACCTTAGATTCAGTGCAAACATTTTCTCTAATCGCTCTTTTATCGTGCGATCTCTTGTTGAATTGCCTAGAACCTTCAGCCAGTTCTTCGATCAATGCCCTTGCAGCTTCCGTTGTGTTATTGAGAATGGAACCTCTACTAGCTGCATTAATCATTCTTACATCATCATTGACAAGCCCATTGTAAAAATACATAATAAGATCTTCATCGTGGTACCCATGATAGGGACAGCTAGCACACAATCTTTTAAATCTTTCCCAATACTCATAAAATGATTCATCACTACTCTGTTCAATGTTGCTGATTTCTTTCTTCAAAGTGGATGATTTTGAAGCTGGAAAGTATTTTTCAAGGAACCTCTTTTTCATCTTTGCCCAAGTGGTGACACACCCTGGTGGTAAGTAATACAACCAATCCTTAGCCGCATCCTTTAGGGCAAAAGGAAATGCTCTAAGTTTCACTTTCTCCTCTGTTGCTCCATTAGGTCTCATACCACCACAAACCACATGAAATTCAGATAAAAACTTGTTGGGATCCTCTCCATTTGACCCATGGAATGAAGGTAGCAAATGGATTAGACCCGATTTAAGCTCAAAATGGAACCTTCATCTTCTTGTTGATATGTAATGCACAAGGGTTGTTGATCAATATTGGGAGAAGTGAGCTCCCTCAAGGTACAATTCTCCCTTCGAGCCATTTCTTCTTCTACTTCCACTGCAAATGGTAACTCTAGAAAAATTGTTTCTCAATTCCTTCCTTAACCTGAAAAGGGTTAGTTCCAATTCGGGATCGTACTGTAATTCCTCCTTGTTAGAGTTTCGAGTATGTACCATAAACAAGGAATAATAACACACAATCCAAAATTCACACTAAAACATACAAACACGCCAATCTCCCCGGCAACGGCGCCAAAATTTGGTAGGTTCTTTCTCAGTCGCCTAAACTCTAACCAAAAATAAATTCACTTACTTTCCAAATACAACTTAATGTAGTAGGGTAGTAAGATTCGTATCCACAGAGAGATGGGATTGAGGAGGTTTTAGTATAATATGTGCTTTGGAAGATGAAATTGAAAACAATCTATAACACAAAGAAAAAGGAGGGTTTTGATTTGTCTTTGTAAAATAAAATAACTTGAACAAGCTATGAACTAAGTGAAATCTATAACGATGGTGTTTTCTAAAAATCAATGGAAAGGATATCTTGAGTTAAGTTGATTGTACACTTCTCGTTTCTCATTGATCATTGAATACTCTACTTAAGAAATTCACTTTTGACTACCTATTGTGAAGATGATTATACTTCTATTCTCCTTAAGTGTAGCTAAACACCAAAATCAGTTTGAATGTAAAGCTCTTATTATTAGTTAATTCATTCCAATCAGAGATAAAATTCAATCCAACAATAGCTTTAAGAATAGAGAATCAATAGGTTTGCTAAAACTATTTAAGCAAATAGTTTTCAATCAAAATGAAAAGTTCATTTAGATTCTAATCATTCATAATCTGCATTCACAATTAGAACTAGTTGCTACCATTAATCCAAGTACAAAACTAACTGATTTTGCAAATAGATTTAGCATAAATGAATATTGCAGTAATAACAATAGTTGATTGCCAATTCAAACAATATTCATAAGATTCAAATAAGAACTTTTCAATATTCAAAAGTATATTAAGTAGAGAAATTCTTACAATGAGTAATTAGAAGTTTCTAATCAACCTTCCTCAAGAAATGATAATTTAAGCTTGAAGCTCCATAACCATGGAAAATTACAATTGAAGAAGAAGAAGTATTTTTAATGAAAAATTACAAGATGATCCCCTTCCTAAGCTTTCTTTCTTATTTATAAAGATTTGATGAAGCTTCTTGCCATTGGATTTGCTCATCATTTGCCTCTGCAAGTCGCCTCCTAAACCCCTCTAAATATCCAATTAAAAATGAAAGTCGAAATGGGAAAAGTTAAAGAGCCGCCCAACCTACAGACTGACGTGCGCGGGCCGCGTAAAACTCCGCAAGCCGCGCATGCGCGTGCCGCGTAAAACTCCGCGGGCCGCGCATCCTAGTTTGATCCGATTCTTTGCTTGCTTGCTTCTTCTTTGCTTGATATGATATATTTACATAATGACCTTATAATAAAGCTAGAAATATCATCTAGAGAATTACATCAATAAAACTATTCTATAAAGTAATTTCTCTAATTCTTATATAGTTAAATCTAAATTCTACTTAATAAAACCGAAATTGAAATGGAAAAATACACAAAATAAGGTTTTATTATGCTCCAACATTTTAAAGCTACCCACATGTCCATTCATTATCTTGTAACTTCTATTTGGTCCAGTATTGACCTTAGAATTATTAACTATAAACTTCATATGAGCAGATATAAGTGCTCTAATATTTGTCAAATGGTACATACTTTTTAAAATGAAAAATGGTGTGTGTGGAATTCTACAAATATATAAATTTTCCAATGTCTCACCTTGCATGCTCTTAAAGCAACATGAGCCCTTTTGTGCCCCATGTTTTAAAGACTTTATTCTTTGTTTGATTGCACTAGTTGGATCATTGTTATATCTTGTTTACTGCAATAAATATATTTTAAAGGGAAATTCCACATGATAGCATCCAGTTTTGATGAAATGCCAGTGGTAGCACTTTTTAAAGAAAATTCCACATGGTAGCATCCAATTTATGCATTATCTGATTGCCGTAGCATTTTTCGTTAAGTTCTTGTTAAATTCCGTTAAATTTATCATTTTGTAAGTTTTTTTCCACATTGTAGCATCCAATTTTTGTTAATTTGCCATTTTAACTTTTAATTCACCATTTTAATGTTTAATTCACCGTTTAATTCATTAACGCTCATAAACTGTTTAATAATTTTATTTGGCGTCATTTTTACCTATCATAACGATTTTTTTTCAAAAAACAAACGTTGCAAATACCCTAATGGGGTAACTCTTTCGAAAATCCGGTCGAAACAAGTACTTATACGCCTATTTTCCGATACGTAAACCAAAAATGATATTTGACGTTATTTTTACCCATCATAACGATTTTTTTTTTAAAAAATGGACGTCGCTACTATCTTTATGGGATAACTTATTCGAAAATTCCACCGAAACAAGTACTTATTCGAAAGAGTACTTGTTTCGACCGATGAATTAAACATTAAAATGGTGAATTAAATGTTAAAATTATTTTTCTGTAAAATTATTTAACATTTATATTTTTTTCCCAAAAAATTGTTAAATATTTATAGACGTTAATGAATTAAACGGTGAATTAAACAATAAAATGGTGAATTAAACGTCAAAATGGTGAATTAAACAAAAATTGGATGCTACCACGTGGAAAAAACTTACAAAATTATGAATTAAACGGAATTTAACAAGAACTTAACGGAAAATGCTACAACAATTAGATAATGCATAAATTGGATCCTACCATGTAAATTTTCTTTACAAAGTGCTACCATTGACATTTCATTAAAACTTGATGCTACCATATGGAATTTCCCTATTTTAAATAAATATAATTTGTTTCTTTAGTTTGCTTTTGTGTTCCCATTCTTTTTGTAAATCCATACATATAAGCATATGCTTTATAAAATTGTACTCTTTCTAATGTAGTAAAAGGCATATCTATTGAGGTGTGTATTGTTTAAAACAAGGTATCCATTCTTTGGTTCCTCTTGCAGTAGAACGTGGAATGGGACTAAAATTTATTAAAAGTTGAATAGATGGACTTTCAATATCTGCATAACAATAAAAAATATATATGTCAGTATTAATAAGATAAGTACACACAAAGTTGTTAAAATCGCGATTCTACTTAGAATCGTTTAGAGAGGTAGAATCGAATCAGTAGAATCGAATCGGTAGAATCGAATCGTAGAATCGTACAATTTTACAAATAAACTTAAATACATAAAAAATATCAACTTTCTTATCATTATTATCAAATTCAAACGTTTAAATTTATGATTTAAAGTTTTTTTGACTTGATTTTTAAGAATATAACGAAAGTTTTTTAATTATTAGTTTAAATTTTAATACCGATTAAGAAATTTGTTATTTTAAAAGTTTTAATGATGGAACATTTGAAATTTATGTGTATATATGAAAGAGATTAGTAAAAGATGGTACATAAGAAAAATTAAAAATAACTCATACTAAATTAGTATAATCGGATCGTTAAATCGTAGAATCGTCTTATGATTCTACCTCTAGAAATTTTATTCCAACTAGAATCGTAAGATTCTACAACTTTAAGATTCTACTTGCGATTCAAATTGCTTGCATGTTTTTGGATCGTAAAATCGTAGATCAGAATCGCGATTTTAACAACTTTGCAAAAGTTGTAAAAATCGCGATTCTACTTGGAATCGTTTTGAGAGGTAGAATCGAATCGGTAGAATCGAATCGTAGAATCGTACGATTCTACAAATAAACTTAAATATATATAAAATATCTAGTTTCTTATTATTATGGTCAAATTTAAAAGTTTAAATAAATGAATTAAAGTTTCTTTGACTTTCTTTTTAAGAACATAATGAAAACTTTTTAATAATTAGTTTAAAATCTTCATACCGATTAAGAAATTTGTTCTTTAAAAATTATCATGATGGAAAATTTGAAATTTATGTGCATATGTGAAAGAGATTAGTAAAAGATGGTACATAAGAAAAATTAAAAATAATTCATATTAAATTAGTAGAATCGGATCGTTAAATCGTAGAATCATAGAATCGTGCTATGATTCTACCTCTAAAAATTTTACTCCAACTAGAATCGTAAAATTCTACAACTTTAAGATTCTACATGCGATTCAAATCGCTCGCTTGTTTTTAGATCGTAATATCGTAGATCAGAATCGCGATTTTAACAACCATGGGTGGTGGGTTAAACCGTAACCAATTTGCTCCTTTTGTATAGACACCGTGAATCCAACGAACCCATAAAGATTCTGGCATATGATAAACATGCCATAAAATTTTACCAACAGCTACAATATTCCATATTTCCAGGTTTCGAACACCAAGCCCCCCCTCTTTCTTACTAAAGCACAAGTTTTGCCAACTAACATGCCCAGAGTTAGTATTGTTAGCATCTGCATGCCAAACAAAAGCTCTGCATAAAGTATTCACCTTTGTAATTACACACTTAGGGAGAATAAAGATCATGCACCAATAAGTACTAATGCTCATAAGAACTGAATTAACAAGCTGCAGTCGAGCCGTATAAGACAAGTGCTTAGTGTACCATGCTCTAATTCTAGAAGTCATTTGATCAACTAGCATATCACAATCACGGACAGAAAGCCTCTTTGAAGTAAGAGGGACCCCCAAATATTTAAACGGAAGGGAACCAAGACGGAGTTGTAGGTCCTTGGCTATCCTGGACTTAACAGCTGAGGGAACTCCAGCCAAATACAAAGTAGATTACGAAGAGTTGGCGCAAAGGCCTGACACTGCTACAAAGGAAGTGATACCTTTCCAAAGAAGGTGTCCGTATAAAGGTGTAGGACCCAAGGTGCAACAGGTCCAGCCAATTGAACTTTTGGACACTCTACTCACGAATGTGTGAAATGCAAGAGGCAGGTATTGAAACAGTTATAAAAACGTCTTCGTTAAAAATTATTATTTTAATAAGTAAAATGAGTTTTTCATTTAAAAAGAAAAATTTTACTACGAATTTTAGATATCAGTTTTATTATTTTTGGGGACAAAATAAATTGTACGATGAAAAATATGGGTGTATAATACTCCTCACATTTGATAAATACTGTACGAGGTCTTATTCTCATACTTATGCCATCTTGGTTGTGACTCATCAATAAGTATGTGACTCATTATAATGAGTTCTATATTTATGCAATAGAAATCAGAATAAGATAACCCTCCCCCATCTTCCTCCTTATCATCTTCCTTCTTAAAGAAAATTTGTGGATTTCATCTCTTTTTTTTTTACACATTAAAACTTACTCTAAAATCTGAAATTTTAGTTTACCCTTCCATCCTTAGCTCATAAACCCCATGATTTAGGTAGTTGTGTTTGTATTAGAAACCCCTAATTTCAATTTAGGGTTCTTAAAAAATTCAATTGAAATCTCTACAAAATTAGTAGGAAGTATGGGAGCTAATTGAAGTGTTTGATGATTGTAGCTATTGTAGAAGAAGGAGAACCCATCTAGCACTATCACCATCTCCATCTCTTTTGGGTAGAAGTAAGTTTTCATTATGTGTTCTTGAATTTATACTTGTATATTAATTTAATGGCTAATAGAGCCTTAAATTGATATTTGATTGTTTTATGTTAGGGTTTTTATGGGATTAATTAAAGTAGTATCAAGAGGAGACTAGTTTTGAAGTTCATCAAGCCATTGAATGATTTACTAGCTAAAGTGGATCTTGATTTTTGATATTCTGAAATTTTGTGTGGAATTAATCTTGCTCAAAGGTAACTCACAAACTAATATATTTAAGCATAAATTGAATGTTTAAAGTAGTTTTAAGCTGTTAAATTGTTGTTGATTCATGTTCATAGTTGAAAGAAAAGTGTTGTTTTACTGAGCAAGTTTCTGTCCGATTATGTTTGGCTGTTTTTGAGATAGTTAGAGTCGTTTCTTGGTTCTGGTGTCTTCATGAGATTTGTAGAGCTTCAAGTTGCAATCACGTAGCCACTTGAATCGCCTCTATACGAGTTCGTATGAGAGAGTTATGTTCAAAATAGTGAGATACCAACAGGCTGTCACGAAAATCAATAATAAGCCTCCTGTTTTGCCATTTTTGGGGGCATTCTGATTGTTTCTGGGTTTTAATGTCTGCATAAGAATTGTAGAGCTCTGAGTCATGGTCGTGTAGACACTTAAATCGCCCCTATACGAGTTCGTATGAGGAAATTATGACCAAATTACTAACAGGTGTCCTGATATGGTACTAAAGTGGAAATTATAAAGTGGGATTAGAAACTATAAAATAAATTGGATAGTTAAGGTTAATTATTGGGTATTTGAGATCAAATTAGGGTTATTATTCTTCCTTTATTGATACGTATTGTGGAGTTATGGTTCTTATTTGATTAATATGGGTGTTTGGTTTAAGTATAAATTTTGGAACATAAGAATTAATTGAGTATTGATTAGTTGATATAAGTTGGATATTGGGATTTAAGATTTGAGTAAAATTAGTTAGACTCCATTTATAATAACTAAGTTCTTACATGTTGATGGTTGATGATGAATTGATTGGCATTTTAAGTAATACTTGTTGATTTCAAACAAAATTAATTGAGTTAATGTTTTGTTTTATAATAAAGTATTTGACATTGAAAATGTCCGTTTTTGGGAATTGGCAACGGATATTTATATCCGGATTATTGTGAAATCCTATAGCTTGATAATAGGTATTGGTTATTCGGATCGGTCTCGAGCCCCCGATCCCGTTTCGTTCTTGCAAGAACCGTATTTTCGGTGATGACGATCACCCGTGTACTCAGGATTTAGATCAAGCCTACTTCCTGACGGTCCATTATATTCCCACGTTTTAAAGTATTGTTATATTATTGTTTCAATATGAGTTTTGAATAAATACGTTTGGTATATAAAGTTTTAATTGCTTCGCAAATGAATTCATATGTTTCATTTGTCGTATTGATATCACTACTTACTTGTAAAGTAATAACCGGATTTTGATTTTCCTATTAATCTGTAAAGTTAATGACTTGTATCTAAATGTAATAGTTTGTTGGATTACTCAACAATTCAATTGTTGACAGTCTTTGATGGGGCCTATCCCTTACGGGGGATAGATCCACTTTCAGGTTGCCAATTTTAGTGCGGATGGATGTGCTGCTCCTTTATGTGTCATGTGCTGCAATAGCGAGGACATCGTTTTTGGAAAGTAAAACTATAATGATATTTTGACAAATCATGTATTGTAAAGTTTTTAAAAGAATTTAGATATTTTGTAACGTATTAACTTAGCTTATAAATAGGTTGTAATTAATTTGTATTACAGTTATGTAAAGTTTTTAAATACTCTGATATTGGTTTGCTGTGGCTATCGAGCCACAGGTCGGATTCAGCCCAGACTTCTATAAGTCTTCCGCTGTGCTTTGTAGATAGTAATATTATACTATTTACACTGATTTGGGCTGTTTCAATTGGTATTAGAGCAAAGTTTTTAAAAGAACATAAAAATATGAATTTTGAAAATATGAGAGATCGGTAGAATCGAGTCTAAGTTAAAGTCTGGGGATATTATATGTAAATGTGCTTACCTGTTTTATGTGATAAATGAATCCCCAGAATGTCGTTTTAACGACTGAGTCTGATATATTCCATGTACCACCCTCCAATCTGATTAATGTGATATAGTATTTGAGGGTTGATGAAAATTTAAAAGTGAACAATGTGTATAAATAAGTTTGACCCAATAGACCAAACCATTGTTAATAAAGTCTAAAGTTTATATGTTTGAGTAGGATTCGTAAGTGATTTCTATCTTGTCCTTCTATGAATAGATAGACGCTATGCCTAGAGGTCGTGGTCGACAATTATCTACTGAGGTTGAAGATTATAGTATGGATTCTCAGTATAGAAGGTTGGAAGCGACAAATGAAAGGTTACTTAAAATTCTTGAGGATCAGAATCGTAGGGGTGAACTGGACCAAGAAAGTGAACTGTTCAGAAGGCTTGGAGGGCATAGACCGCCATTTTACAATGGGGAATCTGACCCGGTCAAGCTAGAAAACTGGATTGATCAGATAGAGAAGGTTCTGTAGGTTGTTAACTGTCCGAGGGATCTGATGGTCAAGATCGCCTCATTTTATCTTGAGGACACCGCAAGTATGTGGTGGAAAACCGTGAAGACTGAGGGAGACAATATTGGGATGACCTGGGAAGAGTTTTTGGTAAGACTGAGGACTAGATTTTATCCTATCTCCCTTCAAAGAAGAAAGGAGGGTGAATTTCTCACGCTATCGCAAGAGAAAATGTCTGTTCTGGAATATTCGGCTAAATTCATGGAACTATCTAGGTTTGCGCCCGATTTTGTTGCAAATGATCGAATGAAAGCTTCGAGGTTCTTTGAAGGGCTAAATTTGAACTTGCAGAAATATGTTACGAAGTATCGGGACTTTCAGGACTTATTTGACAGTGCCTTAGAACAAGAGAGAGTTCAGGAAAAGAAAGATAGATTTAACAGAGAGAGGGGGAAACAAGTAGTGTACCCATCTAAGAAACCAAAAACCGAGAGCCCCAAGTTTCAATACCAGAAACCCAGTGGTAAGCAAACTTGGAGTAGAGACTTGACCAGACAACAGAAGAGAGAAATTTGGGTGTGTCCTAAGTGTAGTCAAAAACATTATGGGGAGGATTGTCAGGGTAAGAGGCTGTGTTTTACTTGTGGTCAACCAGGTCATATCACTAGAGACTGTCCTAAGGGAGGTAATCCAAATAAAATTCCACTTGGGAATAAAGGAGGAAAGTTTAATAATAATCAGAGGGTGGTAGGTCGAATGTACGCTATAGGGGGTGAATCTGAGTTTCCTGATGATCGTGAAACTCAAGGTAATGTCATTTCTGGTGTCCTTAAAGTTTGTAATCAATTAGCTTATGTTTTATTTGATACGGGGGCCGACTATTCTTTTATTTCACATAAATTTCTTCAAAAACTAAAATTTCCCCTTAGTTTTGTAAGCATAAATTTAAAAATCGGGATCTCTGATGGTTCCCAATTTTCTTGTAATAAGCTCTATAAAAACTGCCCTATAGAGATTTCTCCCCAAATTTTAATCGCGGATCTGGTAGAGTTTGAGTTAGGTGAATATGATGTAATTCTGGGTATGGATTGGTTGAAAGCCTATAGTGCTAAGGTTGATTGTCGAAAAAGGATAATAAGTTTGAAATCTGTGGATGAAAGTTGTGTAATTTTCAAAGGTGGAGAGCTTAAACCAAGTCAGAGGTTGTTCTCACTTTGTAAGAGTTCAAAAAAGGGTTATTCAGAGGAACTTGGGTATTTATGTTATGTTTTGGGAGAGAGTAAGGGAGAAAAGCAAGACCTGGAGAGTATTCCTTTCGTTTCTGAGTACGTTGATGTGTTTCCAGAGGATTTGTGTGGTTTGCCTCCTAAGAGAGTGGTTGACTTTCACATTGATCTGATGCCAGAGGTCACACCTATTTCTAAGGTACCATACTGCATGGCTCCTGCAGAAATGGCTGAGCTAAAGAAACAATTAGATGAGCTTTTGGAGAAAGGGTACATAAGACCCAGTGTGTCTCCATGGGGTGCTCCAGTATTTGATAACGGGTTTTTAACGCGTCGTTTAACGCTAAGAACCTTGGTTAATCAAACACATTTATAAACACCCTAAGTACAACTATAGCGAGTATAGAGGTAAGTTGGGGATCGAACCACAAGGAACAAGTGCAATAAAGCTTAAGTGCTAGGTGTAGAGAATGGTGTGTGTATGTAATTGGGGGTGTTTGTGAACTAAACTAAGGGAAGCAATAAACAAGATTGAGATAACAATAATAAACAAACGGGGTTGGTGAGGATTCACCCTAGGTCGATGCTATGTTCTTCACACAAAGCTAAGTCAAGGGAGATTGAGCATGGCTCAATAGAGACACTCAAGATGACATGGGGAAGTTGATGACCTATAGTCAATACGAACGACCCATAATCGCCCTATGTCTCACAAAGGAGTGGCAGGACAAGATATGTATCGAATATCAATCAATCAAACCACAACAATCTCAACCCTAATCTAGCATATGAACAACATTCACCAAACCTAGGGTTTCACCAAACCAAAACCCCTAAGAAATCTACTCTAGCATATTTAAACTAATAACAACCAAGAACAAGTAAGAAAACATAATTGAAAGCATTAGGGCAAGAAATAAATCAACAATAACGAAAGACAAAGCAATAACTCTAACTACTCACTACTCTAGAGAGCAACAAACAAGTGAGAACAATAAATGAAAGAAAAGAAACATGAATCAAAGCAATAAATGAAGCATGAAAGAAGAAAGCATTAAATAACTTGAATGAAAGATAAACTTAAGTAAATGAAAGCAATAAAGAGTAATGGAAAGATAAACTTACATAAACCAAAGTGCTTGAATGAAAGGAATTGAAATTACAAGACTTGAAATGTAAAGAAAAGCAATTGAAATCTAATTCTAGGGTTTGAAATTGAAATTAAAGCATAAATGATGTTTAATAGAAGAAGGGGATTCTATCTATCAAAGCATAGGGTTTTAGTTCATAAGAGTGCCTTTATATAGGCTACAAAAGGTGGGGACAAAAGCCCTAAAAGATCCTACGGAATTAAGTTCGCGAAATAAAACGCAGCGCTGAAACAACACAGAATTCGCCCGAAGGCAGCCCAGGATTCGCCCGAATCCAACCCATTCGACCGAATGTGGGTCGAATTCGGGTAAAACAGTAGCATTTGCACTTGGAGGCTTCAGTCATAGATTCGACCGAATTGGGTCATGGCTTCGCCCGAATCCATGCATTCGACCGAATGTGATAGCAATTCGGGTAAAACAGTAGAGTTGGAGCTTGGCCTTGGGCTGCTGGGGTCCAATTCGACCGAAGGGCTCCCTCATTCGACCGAATGGGGGCCTACTCGTCTTCCATTGGCTTTAAACATCTTCAAACACTTATCGAATGGATTCCGATCTTCGTGAGCACTTCGGGGATGACCCGAGACGCTTGGAAATGCCTCGAAATACGTGCCTTTTCTTCGACCTTGACATCTAAGCCTCGAACTCGATCCGAATCACCTCGAAATCTCCCGAAAACACCTAAAATGATCTCTAAACACCATGGAGACAAGAACAAGGTAAAATCGAGTGTAAATCATATAAAACCAATGTAAAACAGCGAGACTCGACACCAAAGTAGGGCTATAAATGTGCTCTAAATCGAGCACATCACAACCCCCAAGCTTAACTTTTGCTAGTCTCTAGCAAAGAAACTAGGTAGGAAAACATGAAAGCACATGGGCAACCCTCAAACAAACAAAGTAAAACAAAACTAAACTATGAAAGCAATAAAACCTAACACTCACTGTCGTAGGAATCACGATCGCACTTAGCACGTACGACAAGCCCTTTCAACCTCAAGGTCTCCCAAAGAGGACGAGTAAGGTCTCGTGAGGGTTTTCAGAAGGAGACCCACAAATCCAAAGCAAACAAACATGGTGAGCGGAGAACAAAACAATACAAGCATGTGCATGAGCAAAACTCTTCCCTAGCCATAGGTGTGCAAGTACAATGGTCTCAATAGAGCGCAACACCAAAGAGAACGACCAATTCCACAAGCTTGAGATCACTAGGGTAAGCAACAACACAGGCTATGCCACCCACTACCTAAAGAGGTCACAAGTCTACACTCCCCGGGTAATTTCTCAAAAGATGTGAGAAATATGCAATTACGCTCATGTGTTTGATATTGGTTCGTGTTTCGCTCAAAATCTTCCGACTAAAGATGAGTCGGGAATCAAACACCTAATAGGGGAGAATCATGGGGATTGTGTCATATCTAACTCCAGCACAGAACAAACTAAACGGACCAAGTCGAACAAGTTAGCGCAAAGGGTTGTAACGTTGGCTTAGGGTTAAGGTGGGATACATTTGGAAATGTGGAGCTAAGTAGAGGATAGCAAGTGATCCTAAACAAAACACCCACAAACATCTCATGACAAACCAATGAAAACTATATCCAACAACCATAAATAACCCAATAAACTCATATAAGCACAATGATCTCCATCATAAAACACCAAAAACATGAAATCTCATAAGCACAAGTGTCTCCAAGCTCATCTCCCAATAAAACATCGACCTTCTCACTCACATGAATATGTATGTGTATAAAATCTCAATGAAAAACAAGAGAAAGGTCGCCTCAAACATAGAATATGTATGGATAAAACAATGAAAGCACTAGAGGAAATGGGAGAAGTAATAAGAGCTGGACATGAAATGGATAGAGTCATATAAACCAACAACCATAGCATCATAACCAAAAACCTACTCATCAATGTAGCACATAACAACCCCACCATCACAAAGCTATCCTCTAGGTAAAGAAGAGGGACAATTTGGCTCATGTGGAGGCTAAATAATGTGGCTACAAAAGAAAAGGAAAAGGCAAAAACTTGGCTCATCCTAAAGTCAATTGCGTTCAAGGTAGGCTATTTGGCTATGTAGCTCAGTTCTAGCGAACGTGTTATCATCCTTGGTCTCAAGTAAAGTCGACTATACTGGAGAAGAACCGACACAATACTTAGATCCCCTAACTAGCACTCACAATGAATGGAACTCGCAAGGAGTTCAAGAAGGCTCAATCCTTACGGCTAGTCGAAATGCGCCTCTAGAGGTAGACAACCAAGCCACAAACCAAGCAAACCCCAATTCCCCCAAGCTATGTGGAAAACAGTCGAACTCTAGGTCCCAAAACAGGCACAAGGCTAAGGAAATACGAGTTTGCATAGGGACATGAAATGCGCACAACAGAAGCTTGCATGCTAGACTCACAACTCAACCATTTATTGAAAGCAAGGATAAAACACAACTATACAACCTAAACATGAAACTATACAAGCTAAACAAGACAAAAACTAAACAAACTAAACATGTGAAAAACTAGAAGCAAAACTAAACAATAGTTACAATAATGCAAATCTTTCGAGGTTTTGAAAGCGTAAGCGCATCCTCCCCCAAGCTAGCTCGGAAGCCGTCTCGGCGGTGGGGAAGGCGAAAGAAAAACCAAAAGATCGAAAGATTGGCATTATTGGAACTAAAGAGAACAAAACAAACATCATATAAACAACAAACACCGGGTTATCTCCCGCAAGTACTTTTGTTTAACGTCGTTAAGTTCGACACAGCTAACCACCAGCTCAAACAAATGAAAAGCTAGGGAAAGAAACCATACCTGAGCTAGGAGGGGACTCACTCCTAGCATCGCCATCACCTCGTACGTGGTGACCCAAAATTCTCCACCTTGCAATGGTGGCGGAGGTAAACAATGTAGAACCGGGGTCACCCGGATGGAAAGTCAAATATGGGGCTCCCCCAAGCTTAGGTGGAGCCATCTTCTTCTTCTTTTTGTACTCTTTTCTTTTTCTTTTTCTTACCCGCTTCCTCTTGCGGTGCTGCTTGCCAACACTTTCAACTTCTTCATCAATATCGGAGTGCACAAGAACTAACTCCTTCCCCTTCACAACTTCATCAAACTTTTTCTTCTTTTCCTCATCAATCTTCACCTCATCACAAGGAATCATCAAACCATCATGCATATGGGCATCAAGAACATCAAGCCCTCCAACCTTATCACCATGTGGCTCATCCACCAAATCAAGAGAGAAAAGTTGCTCGACCATGGGCTCTTTTGGAGACTTAGCAAACCCAAAGACCGCTTGCTCATTGGGCACCCTTATAGTAATGGTTTCGGCTTCACAATCAATAAGGGCACCCAAGCTCTTCAATGCATCTCTCCCTAGAATGAGGGGAGTGTAGGGGTCTTCCACCATGTCTAGAACAACGAAATCACATGGGACAACAACACTTCCCACTTGGATAGGAAGATCCTCAAACTCCCCACATGGCACTTTAACGCTTCGGTCGGCTAGTTGGATGGCTTTCTTTGATGGCTTAAGCTCAAAAGCAAGGTGTTTGGCGATACTCATCGGCATTAGGCTAATAGAGGCCCCCAAATCGGCAAGTGCTCCTTTGGGTTTTTGGTTCCCAAGAGTAACGGGGAGCACAAAGGGTCCTCTAGCCTTTTCTTTCTTAGCCCAAGTGCCTTGAACAATGGCACTTACTTGCTCCGGTAATTTAACAACCTCACTTTCAAGCCTCTTTTTGTTGCCCAAGAGTGACTTCAAGTACTTGGCATATTGAGGCATTTGCTCCATTGCCTCTAAGAACGGGATTTTCATTTCCAATCGCTTCACATGCTCAAGAAACTTGAGAAATTTGGCTTGCATTTGTTTTTCTACCGCCCTATATGGGAAAGGAAGCGGAGGGCCATTTAGGCGTTCACGAGCTCGCCACTCTTGCATCTCTTTCCAATTTTTCTCTTGCTCCAACTTCTCCTTTTCTTTCACTTCATCTCTCTTCTCAACCTCTTCTTCTCTCTTCTCCTCACAAACTTCCTCAAGGATTTCTTCTTCACCCTCTCCCCCAAGCTCATGCTCAACATCTTCTTGCAAATCATTACCCATAGAAGGACCATCACCCAAATCATCACTCGAAGCTTCAATTGGACCCGGATAGGAAGTACCCGATCTAAGGAAGATCGCCTTGCATGTGTGGTGGTTTGATGGTTGATTAGGAGGTGGAGGTTGGGTGGATGGGTTAGGTTGAGGGTTGGATGGGAATAGCATAGGTGGAGGTGGTTGGGCTAATTGTGCAAGTTGGGTCTCCAAATTCTTCCTCTGGGTTTGGAGTTGAGCCATTTGAGTGATCAAGGTTTGATTGAGTTGGGCTAAGGTGCTCAATTGGGTTGTCATGAAGTCTTGGTTAGTGGTTGGGTTAGGAAGTGGTTGGGTGGTTGGGTAAGATTGGTTGGGATTGGGTCGTGGCACTTGTGGGTAAGGCTTGTTTCCATTGGGCCTAGGAAAACTACCACCGGCTTGATTGTTGTAAGAGCCATAGTTGTTGTAGCCTTGGTTGAAGTTTCCTTGACCATTGTTAGGATTGAAGGGAGGTCGGGAGGCCGGATTGTTGAATAAGGTATATTGAGAGTACCCTTGACCTTGGTTCCCATACCCCATAGCCGCTACATGTTCGGGATTGCACCCATACCCATCAAAATTCGTCGCTTGGGCCCCTTCATAAGCACTTGACCCATAACTTACCGATGCCACATGCTCCGGATTCAAACCCCCACAATAGGATGTATCATGATTAGTACCCCCACAAATACGGCATGAAAAACGTTTGGCTTCATTAGCGGCGGAGACATTGGAGCTTGCTTGGGCTAGCTTAAGTTCGGACAATTTCTTGTCCATCATGGCTTCAATTTTTGCACCAATAGAATCAAGATTTGCACCACTCATCACGCCCCTTTGTTGCTTACTCCCCCTTGCACCACCCCAAGTGCTATTCTTGGCAACCTCCTCGATCTTAGCTTTCACACGGTCGCATGGGATTTTTGAGAGTTGCCCACCAACCGCGGAGTCTAGAAGTGCCTTAGTTGAATCATCAAGCCCGTCATAGAAGAAGGTATTCAAATGGTTCTCCCCATATTCATGATGGGGGCAAGCTCGAAGCATACCCTTAAATCTAGTCCAAGCGGCACATAGGCTCTCATCGTCCTCTTGAGTGAATGACGCGATCTTTTTGCGCCAATCTTGTGTGCGGTTTGTAGGATAGTACCTTTCAAGGAACGCCGTTCTTAATTGCTCCCAAGTAGTGATGGAGTTGGGCTCTAGACATTTATACCAATCTTTGGCGTCCCCCGCTAGACTAACCGAGAAGAGGCACAACTTGATGTAATCGGGGTGGTTAGGGCATTGAGGTATGAACCTACAATTCTCCGTGAATGCCTCCAAGTGTATGAGAGGACATTCATTCCTTAAACCGCAAAATGGATTTTCTTTTACCATCCTTGTGTTTTGTGGGTCTATGCGGAAGTTCGGCGGGGCATTGGGTAGTACCACGGCCTCTTGGGACTCTCTTGAGCCCGGGGTCCCGAATTGCCCAAATAGAGGTTGATTGTTGTCGGCCATTGATGGAGGTGGATTGGGTCTAGACGATTGACGTGGAGTAGGAGGAGGAGATCGTCTAGTGACCCTTTGTATCTCTGGATTGTATGGAACAAGTTCAAGCTGTGATCTCCGTGTGCTATAGTTCATGCAAACAACACTAGAAACCAAGCATAAGCACTGACAAGCAAAAATTATTCAAACAAAAACTAAAGAAAGCAATAATACGGACTACACAAGCACAAAAACTAAAACGCCTTGATCCCCGGCATCGGCGCCATTTTGATAACGGGTTTTTAACGCGTCGTTTAACGCTAAGAACCTTGGTTAATCAAACACATTTATAAACACCCTAAGTACAACTATAGCGAGTATAGAGGTAAGTTGGGGATCGAACCACAAGGAACAAGTGCAATAAAGCTTAAGTGCTAGGTGTAGAGAATGGTGTGTGTATGTAATTGGGGGTGTTTGTGAACTAAACTAAGGGAAGCAATAAACAAGATTGAGATAACAATAATAAACAAACGGGGTTGGTGAGGATTCACCCTAGGTCGATGCTATGTTCTTCACACAAAGCTAAGTCAAGGGAGATTGAGCATGGCTCAATAGAGACACTCAAGATGACATGGGGAAGTTGATGACCTATAGTCAATACGAACGACCCATAATCGCCCTATGTCTCACAAAGGAGTGGCAGGACAAGATATGTATCGAATATCAATCAATCAAACCACAACAATCTCAACCCTAATCTAGCATATGAACAACATTCACCAAACCTAGGGTTTCACCAAACCAAAACCCCTAAGAAATCTACTCTAGCATATTTAAACTAATAACAACCAAGAACAAGTAAGAAAACATAATTGAAAGCATTAGGGCAAGAAATAAATCAACAATAACGAAAGACAAAGCAATAACTCTAACTACTCACTACTCTAGAGAGCAACAAACAAGTGAGAACAATAAATGAAAGAAAAGAAACATGAATCAAAGCAATAAATGAAGCATGAAAGAAGAAAGCATTAAATAACTTGAATGAAAGATAAACTTAAGTAAATGAAAGCAATAAAGAGTAATGGAAAGATAAACTTACATAAACCAAAGTGCTTGAATGAAAGGAATTGAAATTACAAGACTTGAAATGTAAAGAAAAGCAATTGAAATCTAATTCTAGGTTATGAAATTGAAATTAAAGCATAAATGATGTTTAATAGAAGACAGGGATTCTATATATCAAAGCATAGGGTTTTAGTTCATAAGAGTGCCTTTATATAGGCTACAAAAGGTGGGGACAAAGCCCTAAAAGATCCTACTAATTAAGTTCAAGAAAAAACGCAGCATGAAACAACAATTGCAGCCGGAGAGCCCGAGATTCGCCCGAATCCAACCCATTCGAATGTGGGTCGAATTCGTAAAACAGAGCATTTGCACTTGGAGGCTTCAGCATAGATTCGACCGAATTGGGTCATGGCTTCGCCGAATCCATGCATTCAATCGAATGTAATAGCACCGTAAAACAGAGAGTGAGCTTGGCCTTGGGTCGGTCCACTCGGACCGAAGGGCTCCTCATTCGACCAATGGGGCCTACTCGTCTTCCATTGGCTTTAAACATCTTCAAACACTTATCGAATGGATTCCGATCTTCGTGAGCACTTCGGGGATGACCCGAGACGCTTGGAAATGCCTCGAAATACGTGCCTTTTCTTCGACCTTGACATCTAAGCCTCGAACTCGATCCGAATCACCTCGAAATCTCCCGAAAACACCTAAAATGATCTCTAAACACCATGGAGACAAGAACAAGGTAAAATCGAGTGTAAATCATATAAAACCAATGTAAAACAGCGAGACTCGACACCAAAGTAGGGCTATAAATGTGCTCTAAATCGAGCACATCAGTATTGTTTGTTAAGAAGAAAGATGGCTCAATGAGACTGTGCATTGATTACCGAGAGTTGAATAAGGTAACAGTGAAAAATCGATATCCTTTACCACGCATTGATGATCTTTTTGATCAATTGAGAGGTGCAAAGGTCTTTTCCAAGATCGATCTTAGGTCAGGGTATCATCAATTGAGAATAGCTGAGTCAGATATTCTGAAGACTGCATTTAGAACTCGGTATGGTCACTATGAGTTTGTTGTTATGCCATTTGGGTTAACAAATGCACCTGCGGCGTTTATAGACCTGATGCAGAGATGTTTCAAGGAGTATCTTGATAAGTTTGTGGTTGTCTTCATAGACGATATCCTTATCTACTCGAGAAGCAAAAAGGAGCATGAAGAGCACTTAAAGATAGTACTGAACTTGCTTAGAAAAGAAAAATTGTATGCGAAGTTCAGCAAATGTGAGTTTTTGCTTGATCAGGTCTCATTCTTGGGTCATGTGGTCTCGAAAGAAGGGATTTCTGTTGATCCAGAAAAGGTGAAAGCTATCATAGAGTGGCCTGCACCTAAAAATGTGCATGAAGTTCGAAGTTTCATGGGTCTAGCAAGTTATTACAGAAAGTTCGTAGGAAACTTTGCCAGTATAGCTCGCCCAATCACACAATTAGTTTGTAAAGACAAGAAATTCGAGTGGACTTCTGAATGTGAAGCGGCATTCTTGGAATTGAAGAAACGGTTGACAAGCACTCCGGTGTTAGCCCTACCAGATAGCAAGAGTGAATTTGAAATTTTCTGTGATGCCTCCAAGGAAGGTTTAGGGTGTGTTTTAATGCAGAAGGGCAAGGTAATAGCTTATGCAAGTAGACAATTGAAGATTCATGAGAGGAATTACCCAGTTCATGATTTAGAGTTGGCTGCTGTAATATTTGCTCTAAAACTATGGCGCCATTATTTATTTGGGACTCCTTGTAAGATTTTCACAGATCATAAGAGTCTAAAGTACATATTCACTCAGAAGGAACTGAATATGAGACAGAGACGGTGGGTTGAGCTTATTAAAGATTATGAAACCGAGATCATTTATCATCCTGGTAAAGCGAACAAAGTTGCAGATGCCTTAAGTCGAAGACCTCATATCGGATTAAATTCCATGAGAAGTTTGCCGAGAGAGTTATGGTTAGAACTTCAGAAGATGGGTATTGAATTGGTGACTTCAGAAGAAGTTCAGGGAACAATCAATGCGATATCTGTGAGACCTACCTTGTTTGATAGAATTATAGAGAAACAACTAGAAGATCCATTCTTAGTAGAGTTAATATTAAGAGTCAAAGAGGGATCGACTACTGAATTTCTATATGATGAGAATCAAGGGTTGAAGTTTGGAAAAAGACTTTGTGTTCCAGAAGATGTAGAATTAAGAAAGGAAATACTACATGAAGCTCACGCAAGTTCTTACTCAGTCCACGCGGGCCGAGATAAGATGATGAGTGACGTTAGAAAATCGTTTTGGTGGAGAGGTTTGAAAAATGACGTAGCTGCATTTGTGGCAAAGTATTTAGTGTGCCAGAAGGTTGAATCTGAAAGAAGAAAAGAAGCTGGGTTAATTCAACCCCTAGAGGTGCCCGATTGGAAATGGGATTCCATTTCAATGGATTTCGTGGTTGGTTTACCAAGGTCGAGGAAAGGTAATGACTCCATCTGGGTAATTGTTGATCGTTTGACAAAGACTAGTCGATTTATTGCTATAAAAACAACCTGGTCAGTGAAGCAATTGGCAGAAATCTATGTACGAGAAATAGTCAAACTACATGGGGTTCCAAGGACCATTATCTCTGATAGGGATTCTAAATTTCTGTCTCACTTTTGGAAAGAGTTGCAAGAAGCATTTGGGACGAAACTGAGTTTGAGTACTGCATTTAATCCGGCTACTGATGGCCAGACTGAAAGGACTATTCAGACACTAGAAGATTTGTTAAGATCATGTGTGCTGGAGTTCGGATCTGATTGGGAATCTAGACTAGCGTTGGTGGAATTTTCCTACAACAATAGTTTTCATTCAAGTATAAAGATGGCACCGTATGAAGCCTTGTATGGGCGTAAGTGTCGAACTCCTTTGTGTTGGGAATATTTGGATACTAATATTCCTACTGGGCCGGATCTGATTCAAGAAAGAGTGGATCAGGTAAAAGTCATTCAGGGTTTGATGAAGAGAGCTCAAGATCGTCAGAAGAGTTATAATGATAACCGCAAGAGAAAGCTAGAATTCGAAGTCGGTCAGAAAGTTTTCTTGAAAATCTCTCCAATGAAGGGTGTAAAACGCTTTGGAATGAAAGGAAAACTAAGTCCGAAATTCATAGGACCATTTGAAATTCTTCGAAGGGTTGGTGAAGTAGCATATGAGTTAGCACTACCACCAGAGTTGGATCGAGTACATAATGTGTTTCATGTGTCTCAGCTACGCAAGTATGTGCACGATCCATCTCACATTTTGAGCTACGAACCACTGCAAGTTGATGAGACTTTAAGTTATGAAGAAAAACCGTTAAGGGTCATTGATTATCGGGTTAAAGAGTTGAGAAACAAGTCGATACCCTTGGTGAAAGTATTATGGACTAACCACGGGGAAGAAGAAGCGACTTGGGAAAAAGAATCTGACATGAGAAGCCGATATCCGCATTTTTTTTAGAAGGTATGTAAATTTCGGGGACGAAATTTCTTAAGTAGGGGAGAATGAAACAGTTATAAAAACGTCTTCGTTAAAAATTATTATTTTAATAAGTAAAATGAGTTTTTCATTTAAAAAGAAAAATTTTACTACGAATTTTAGATATCAGTTTTATTATTTTTAGGGACAAAATAAATTATACGATGAAAAATATGGGTGTATAATACTCCTCACATTTGATAAATACTGTACGAGGTCTTATTCTCATACTTATGCCATCTTGGTTGTGACTCATCAATAAGTATATGACTCATTATAATGAGTTCTATATTTATGCAATAGAAATCAGAATAAGATAACCCTCCCCCATCTTCCTCCTTATCATCTTCCTTCTTAAAGAAAATTTGTGGATTTCATCTCTTTTTTTTTTTTACACATTAAAACTTACCCTAAAATCTGAAATTTTAGTTTACCCTTCCATCCTTAGCTCATAAACCCCATGATTTAGGTAGTTGTGTTTGTATTAGAAAACCCTAATTTCAATTTAGGGTTCTTCAAAAATTCAATTGAAATCTCTACAAAATTAGTAGGAAGTATGGGAGCTAATTGAAGTGTTTGATGATTGTAGCTATTGTAGAAGAAGGAGAACCCATCTAGCACTATCACCATCTCCATCTCTTTTGGGTAGAAGTAAGTTTTCATTATGTGTTCTTGAATTTATACTTGTATATTAATTTAATGGCTAATAGAGCCTTAAATTGATATTTGATTGTTTTATGTTAGGGTTTTTATGGGATTAATTAAAGTAGTATCAAGAGGAGACTAGTTTTGAAGTTCATCAAGCCATTGAAGGATTTACTAGCTAAAGTGGATCTTGATTTTGATATTCTGAAATTTTGTGTGGAATTAATCTTGCTCAAAGGTAACTCACAAACTAATATATTTAAGCATAAATTGAATGTTTAAAGTAGTTTTAAGCTGTTAAATTGTTGTTGATTCATGTTCATAGTTGAAAGAAAAGTGCTGTTTTACTGAGCAAGTTTCTGTCCGACTATGTTTGGCTGTTTTTGAGATAGTTAGAGTCGTTTTTTGGTTCTGGTGTCTTCATGAGATTTGTAGAGCTTCAAGTTGCGATCACGTAGCCACTTGAATCGCCTCTATACGAGTTCGTATGAGAGAGTTATGTTCAAAATAGTGAGATACCAACAGGCTGTCACGAAAATCAATAATAAGCCTCCTGTTTTGCCATTTTTGGGGGCATTCTGATTGTTTCTGGGTTTTAATGTCTGCATAAGAATTGTAGAGCTCTGAGTCATGGTCGTGTAGACACTTAAATCGCCCCTATACGAGTTTGTATGAGGAAATTATGACCAAATTACTAACAGGTGTCCTGATATGGTACTAAAGTGGAAATTATAAAGTGGGATTAGAAACTATAAAATAAATTGGATAGTTAAGGTTAATTATTGGGTATTTGAGATCAAATTAGGGTTATTATTCTTCCTTTATTGATACGTATTGTGGAGTTATGGTTCTTATTTGATTAATATGGGTGTTTGGTTTAAGTATAAATTTTGGAACATAAGAATTAATTGGGTATTGATTAGTTGATATAAGTTGGATATTGGGATTTAAGATTTGAGTAAAAATAGTTAGACTCCATTTATAATAACTAAGTTCTTACATGTTGATGGTTGATGATGAATTGATTGGCATTTTAAGTAATACTTGTTGATTTCAAACAAAATTAATTGAGTTAATGTTTTGTTTTATAATAAAGTATTTGACATTGAAAATGTCCGTTTTTGGGAATTGGCAACGGATATTTATATCCGGATTATTGTGAAATCCTATAGCTTGATAATAGGTACTGGTTATTCGGATCGGTCTCGAGCCCCCGATCCCGTTTCGTTCTTGCAAGAACCGTATTTTCGGTGATGACGATCACCCGTATACTCAGGATTTAGATCAAGCCTACTTCCTGACGGTCCATTATATTCCCACGTTTTAAAGTATTGTTATATTATTGTTTCAATATGAGTTTTGAATAAATACGTTTGGTATATAAAGTTTTAATTGCTTCGCAAATGAATTCATATGTTTCATTTGTCGTATTGATTTCACTACTTACTTGTAAAGTAATAACCGGATTTTGATTTTCCTATTAATCTGTAAAGTTAATGACTTGTATCTAAATGTAATAGTTTGTTGGATTACTCAACAATTCAATTGTTGACAGTCTTTGATGGGGCCTATCCCTTACGGGGGATAGATCCACTTTCAGGTTGCCAATTTTAGTGCGGATGGATGTGCTGCTCCTTTATGTGTCATGTGCTGCAATAGCGAGGACATCGTTTTTGGAAAGTAAAACTATAATGATATTTTGACAAATCATGTATTGTAAAGTTTTTAAAAGAATTTAGATATTTTGTAACGTATTAACTTAGCTTATAAATAGGTTGTAATTAATTTGTATTACAGTTATGTAAAGTTTTTAAATACTCTAATATTGGTTTGCTGTGGCTATCGAGCCACAGGTCGGATTCAGCCCAGACTTCTATAAGTCTTCCGCTGTGCTTTGTAGATAGTAATATTATACTATTTACACCGGTTTGGGCTGTTTCAGGTATTCAGATCATGGACCCATATGAACTCTCCTGTAATGCTCATATTCCAAAAATGAATACCGAGAAAGTAAATCAAAGTAAATTTCAAGAGTCAAAAAGCTTGGTAAAATGAGAATCACATTCATAATCTGTGGTCTTCTATAATTGTAATAAGACCTGATTATACTTGTAACTGATAGTGATATTTTTTCTTATAATATGTCACTTTTTCTGCTGGAATTTACAACATGTCACTTTAGCTGCAAGTATTTCGGACGGATATCCTATACCACCTAAATCATGTGAGGTCAAAGTAAACACTTAAAAGAATGAATATCAACTCAAAATCCTGACAATCTTGCTAATAATCAGTTTTCTATTTCCCATGTAAAATATATATATATATATATATATATATATATATATATATATATATATATATATATATATATATATATATATATATATATATATATATATATATATATATATATATATATATATATATATATATATATATATATATACATACATATATATCTCTTATCTCTTATCTCTTACATATAAAAAGATTCTAAAGAAACAACATTATTCATCACTTGCTAGATGAATAGTGAAAATACTATTTATCCTCTTTTTTTTTTTTTTTCTTTTTTCAATTTAGGTTTTCTTTTTGTACTGTTTTTGTTTGGTTTTTTATATTTAAAATTTTTTGCTGTGTTTACATCCGATTTGAAAACAAATTTTCATGGAAATCAGGATTGCTCTTGAGCTCGCCATTGGTTCTTGGTACTCTTTCCTATTCATTTTTCACTTTCTTTGATGTAATTATGATAAAGATTTGATTTTTATCATATGGGCGGGGTATTATGATTGATTGCTTGTTTTTTGGTCATTTTTAGTTTATTTTGGTAGAAATTTAACTTATTTTTGTTTGGTTTTTTTTCTAATTGATGTAAGTGTTATATTTGACTGTTTTTTTCAATTAGTTCAAAACAAATCCGGCAAGGTGATGAGATTGGTATAGAAAGAACATTTAACATGGGTCTTAAAAATTTGCAAGAGCAATTGAAATAGCAAGTATTCTTGTAAGATGTTTTTGATTCTATGTTGATTTGGTTTGTTTTGTAATCGATTTAAAAAATTTTGTATTCTTGTTAGATGTTTTTATCGTTAATTGGTCTTGGTACAAGTTAGTTATGATTGTGGGTTAAAATTTTGTTATTATTGACTGTTTTTAAATGGGTTTGGAGATTAAAAAATATAACTTTCAATTCATTGCTAGCTGGTAAATTGTAGAAAATTTAGCACTTAAATAAAATAGAGTTCGAAAGTAGTATACCCGACTTATTATTGTTGTTGTTGTTGTTAAAAAGTCAATCATTGACTAAAGTATCACGCTCAAATCGAGTAAGATACGATATTAGCTGAGATATGGCAAGACATAAATGCACAATTAAACTAAAGCTTAAGAGAAAATATAGTTAAAGTTGCTTAGCGTCGGTGAAATAAGATATCTAATCTTTAACTTCGAAGTTAAAACAAAACATGATAGATTATATTAAACTCGCATAAATAAATAGTAAACCACAAAAGGCAATTAACTAAATAAATAGTAAACCACAAATGTTGTTGTTAATGTTGATAATTGTATACTTATACTAAATTTTACAATTTTATGTCATGTTGGTTGTTGATACCAGCCAAGAAACCAGTTGAAAGTAGGTGGGAGGTGAGACAAGTTGCAGAAGCCGAGTTATCCTGTGAAGAAAATCAGCACCAGTTTTCCTTTTAATGTAAATTCCCTCTTAGAAAGGGACACTATTCATTTTGAATAAATGAACAGCTGATGTAGATCGTTTTGGAGTTAAACTGGATTTGGAATGATACCTTTGTGTTATTTATGTAGAGGATGCCAGAGTAATGGTTCTTGCTGCTACAAATCGACCATCAGAAATTGATGTAGCTATTCTTTGACGTTTTTCACACGCCTTTGAAATTAGAATACCTATTCACCCTTGTAGATTAGAATGTCATTGTAAAGCTTTGGTTTTTTTTATCATTGTCATTTGGGAAGCCTATAATGATCTTTAATTGTTGCTTATAGATTGACATAGTTTTTCGTTCATTATTGCTACTTATAGTTTGTATATAACTAATTGTTGATTTAGTGATGTTTCTATTACTGGACATAAAGTTAAATTCAAGTTAATCTTATTATTACACTAGATAATCCCCGTGTGATGCACAGTCTTTTCATTTTATTATTCTTTATTATTTAAAAAAAGAAAATGAATTGTAAGTTATTGGTTATTGATAGAGCTGTTCAAAAGTGACCCGACCCGAAAGCCCGAACCGAAACCGAAAGTAAACTAACCCAAAAATATCTTCCTTTTTTAGGTTTATCGAACCGATGTTGTACTCGAACCGGTTGACAACCGAAAATGGGAAAGCTGAACACGAACTGTAACCGAATCTTGTAACCAGCACATAACCGTTAACCGAGATTACCCGAACCTAAAAATGACCGATCCGAGTCATATCCGACCCAAGTCATGCTCGAAACTGAACTCGATCCGGCTAAAACCGACTTAACATGAACGAATTTTAGATCGAATTGCTTTAAGTCTGAACCAATTTTTAACATAGAAGTATGATATACTTATATTCAATTATCTTATTAGTTACCCTATTAAAATTATAGATATTTTAATAAATTAAATTTTATAAATACATGATTTCATATATTTTGAGTTAATAATCAATGGTCAATGTTTATGTAACTACTTTTAATCGTATTAGATGAAAATTGATAGAACTTTATATTTTTAATTTCCGGTCAAACAAGTAAAAGTAACAAAGTAATAATGATCACTAATTGATTTGCATTTTAACTATTTTGCTTTAAGTAAAGGGAATCTTGTCATCAATTAAAAATTCACTAACAACTTATTTTGATATTAACTTGATCGATAGTAATTAGTAATACGTAATCGAATTCAGTTTTCTAAAGAAACCGAACCCGATATGTACCCAACAAAACCGAACCACTTATTAATCGATGACAACCCGACACCGATTAACACTTGACCCGAACTTCAACCGACATTGAACCGATGCTAACCCGATAGCTCGAATAACTTATCTTTAACCGAACCGTGACTAACCGACCCGACCCGAGTGTGACCCGTCATAACAAATAGCCGAAACACAACCGATCCGAAATACAACCGAACCGAATGACACCCGTTCGAAACCGACTCAATCACCCGAATGAACACCTCTAGTTATTTATTTTCAATGAATTAATAATTGTATATAATAACTAATATATAATTTATTTTTAATTTTAGAAATACTATTTTATATGTTATGTATGATGTTAAACAATCTTATTTTGATAATATTTTTTATTAACTAATCATAACAAGCAATGTTAAAAATAAATTCTAATATGAAATATATTA